>JASANG010003059.1:0-175133 GCA_030248215.1 Enoplolaimus lenunculus | reverse complement strand
CTTCTGTCTGCTTATTATTTATCCGGTGATTGCGAACTTGATGCTACTGTAATCTACTGGAACCCAATTCCCAAAAATCTTCAAGCACAAAAAATATATAGCTACTTCATTGAAATCGATGTCTGCTAGTCTATGATAGCTTTAATATCGTTATGTCAGCAGCCCGCCAGCCCAATATGCGTTGCTATGACATAGATTTGCGTTTGTTAATGAGCCACTGTTCATTTTTCAAAGGTTGACAACTCATCGCTAACTGGAGAATCTGAGCCACAAGTACGCCTGCCAGAATGCACAAGTGACAACCCGCTGGAAACTAGGAATGTTGCGTTTTTCTCTACGAATGCTGTTGAAGGTTAGCAGCCAACTGTGTACCATGCAAGCATGCAGGGATGGGTGTCACGGTGTCAGCAAGCCTCGATCTCGGTTTCTGTGATATAATGAAATTTCATAGTTACGCAATAAATACGAGTAGATATTCTGAAAAAACACAAAAAAGGTATGAAAAATGCAAAAAACTTTAAAAACACAAAAAACTATAAAAACACAAAAAAGCGGCGAAAAAAGCATTAGAATTCTTGAAAATTTTAATTTTTTTGGTGATGGCCAAAAATTGACCCAGGCCCACAATTTTCTTGGCCGGTCTCGGTCTCGATTTGTAATCGAGACCGCCCATTTCTGCAAGCATGTAGTCGGCACATCTAGTAGTAACTTTCAATGTCTTTGTATCTGAAACCCTACTTAAGTACTGTCAATGGCTTTGCCTGTGAACCCTACTTGAGTACGACTTAGTACTGCTAAGTAATTACTTAACCATTTTATCGTTTTCAAAAGCGTACTTAAATTAGGTAAACACTTAAGTCCCTGACTATATTATATATATATATATATTACAAATTAACCGTTCATGCATACTAACCTTGGTCTAATTGAAATTGTACTCATTTTGTCTTCTCAATATAAGCAAAAGTATTACTTTCTTGTTATGACAATTGCTCACCTTTGTGGTTTTTTTGTTTTTGCCTAAAAACTTAAGTATTTATAAACTTAACTTGGCGACTTAAAAGTAGCATTTCAGAAACCAGTCAATGGATAATATATATTTGCATTATGTATGCGTGTGTTGTATAAAATTGTTATTCGCCATGAGTCATCGTAGATCTAACAGTCGGGCGGTCCCGAGATTTCATTTCGGTGGAGGCTGGATTGTGTATATATATATATATATATATGTATATATATGTATATAGCAGGGTGCAACCGGAATTCCGGTTCCGGTTCCGGCATTTTTTCACCTTCCGGTTCCGGTAAATTTTTACCGGATTTAAAAATTCCGGTGTTAAAATTTGGCCGTTTTCTTAACTTTGCTAATTTTTAAGAATCTCTTTTGAAAGCCAATTGTACTCCGAATATAAGCCATTGATGGTGGATTTCACTTCAGTCGACGACGAAAATCTAAAATACAACAAATAAAATAAATACCTATGTTCGACTAAGGTTATTTCACAAATAATACAGCAAAAAATAAGATTAAAATGAAATTTTTGGTGAAATGCATTTTTCACTTTCCGGTTCCATTTCCGTTTCCGGTTCCGGTAAAATTTTCTAATTCCGGTTCCGGTAACTTGTAATTCCGGTTGCACCCTGGTATATAGAATATATATACATATACGTATATATAATATATATATTCAAACTTTAGGCACGGCGCGTGGCATCGTTATCAACACCGGAGATAATACAGTGATGGGACGAATCGCATTTTTGACGTCGTCGCTATCAACTGGAGATACACCAATTGCAAAAGAAATTGCGCATTTCATTCACATTATCACCGGTGTCGCGGTGTTTTTGGGCGTTACGTTCTTCATCATTTCATTCATCCTTGGCTATAAATGGCTCGAAGCAGTCGTGTTTTTGATCGGTATCATTGTTGCGAACGTGCCTGAAGGCTTGCTGGCAACCGTGACGGTATATTTGTTTACCTATTGTTGTCGAATACTTTGGCGTGTTTCGTATATTAGCTCGATTCGACATTCGACTGAATTATAGCGCAACGCGCCAGGGAATTTATACCGAAATCGGAACTCGAAACTTTCGAAGTCATAGTTTTAACACATTGAGTATCAGATTTGATTTTAGGTATGTCTGACACTAACGGCAAAACGTATGGCAAGCAAGAATTGTTTGGTGAAAAATTTGGAAGCTGTTGAAACGCTCGGGTCAACATCGACAATTTGCTCGGACAAGACCGGAACATTGACGCAAAATAGAATGACCGTCGCACACATGTGGTTTGACAATCAAATTTTTGACGCCGATACGTCTGAAGACCAAACTGCGGCGTCGTATGACAAAAATAATGCTGGTTTTATGGCGTTGGCTCGAGTTGCCGCATTATGCAATCGCGCAGAGTTCAAAGGAGACCAGGTACGTATGGATTATCGTTAGTAAAGGCAAGTCTTTATTGAATACTGCAGGTGGTGCTATTCTGTGACCCTTAGTGCAGAGAACTTTTCATATACAGAGCAGTTTCGTATAAACTGCTTGAGCTTGTACTTTTCAAGTTTGTACTTTTAAGTTTTTTGTGTTTTTAGGCTGGAGTTCCCGTTCTGAAACGCGAATGCACTGGCGATGCTTCAGAATCTGCTTTGCTGAAATGTGTCGAGCTTTGTGTCGGCAATGTTGACGAGTGGCGCGCGCGTAATAAAAAAATTTGTGAAATTCCGTTCAATTCGACAAATAAATATCAAGTATGTTTCAAACCGATGCTCTGTGAATGAAACTAACGAAAAATTATAGCATCGTAGGCATACTAAAACCAGGTAATTGATACTAAGGTTTTGAAATCACAACCACAGTTTTGTGGCATTAATTGTTCCTTTCTAATTTTAATATATATTTGCGTATTGCAATTTTGCTATATACAGGTTTCAATTCACGAAACTGAAGATCCGAAAGATCCGGCATACATTTTAGTCATGAAAGGCGCGCCAGAACGTATTCTTGATCGTTGTTCAACGATTTTGATTGATGGTAAAGAATTGCAGCTTAATCAAGAAGAAAAAGACAATTTCAATCAAGCCTATCTTGATCTGGGTGGTCGTGGTGAACGTGTGTTAGGTAAGGTTATGGTGCAAGAAACATGTGTCGTGCATGTGAAAATGTCAAATGTTTTGCCGGTTGTGCGAGCTAAATTAAAGTTCGAAACGTTGACGAGTCGGGTCATGTTCTGTGGGACAAAATTTAAAATGTTTGTCGTGCTGCTTATTTATACAAAATTCGACTAATGTCCATTCTATTTACCCCATGTCAATGTCGGACGCATCGACGGGTGCATACTGGTAGTCCACCATCCGCCAATGTAGGAAATTACTCTAAACGGTGTACTTCTGCCTAGTAACTTTAACTAATAAACATTTTCTCGGTACTGTGTTCTCAAGACTTTATATCGCTAAATTATTGTTGCGTCTTAGGCTTTTGTGACTATCGCCTGCCGCCAGAAACTTACGGTCCAGGCTATTCGTTCGATTCAGACGATCCGAACTTTCCACTCGAAGGGCTCCGGTTTGTTGGTTTGATGTCGATGATTGACCCCCCTCGCGCTGCAGTGCCTGATGCAGTTGCAAAATGTCGCTCAGCTGGTATAAAGGTACGTGGATATCGTTCGCTAAATTACTGTTGAATTTAAAAATATCTGGACATCGTCCAATAAAAGCGAGTGCAATTATTTCAGCATAAACATTTTAAGTACCTGTGTAATACAGTGAATTCTTCTAATAATCTTCCCAAGTGCAAGAATGCTCATAAATTTAAGGTGATTATGGTTACTGGTGATCATCCAATCACAGCGAAAGCAATTGCAATAGGTGTCGGTATCATTTCTCACAATAATGAGACAGTTGAAGATATAGCAATGCGTTTGAAAAACCGGTGTCTGAAGTTGATCCGCGGTATGTTTGTAGACTAAACAAGTAAAATTTTGTGCAAAATACATTCGGCAGAAAATCTCGCCATAATAAAAATCTCATTACCATTTGTACAGATTCTGTGATACATACCACCTTTTTTTTTTACCGCAAACTACATGTTGTACTACCATGAACCCTGAAAAAATCTCGGTACGATTAATAGCCAGAGGGGCCTGCGGACCTTAGCTTTATAGACTTGTGAAATCTGTGATTCATTGTTTTCTTACAGTGTAGTAAAGATACGACATACCTATTTTACCCATATATCAAATCGGCTTGAATGTGCATGAAAGTAGGATAACGCAGACTCAGTGAGTATTGTTATCCCGTGCAATAATATACCTTAAAATTACACGCGCATACTTCAAATGCTAAAAGGATGCCAACCACCATATAAACACGACCTCGCTGGTTATAAAATCATTTGAAGTTAAAATTTTGCAACATTCACTTACATCCATGTTTTATTTTGTAGTGAAGCTAAAGCAGCCGTGGTGCATGGTTCGGAGCTACGTGACTTGACTGAAGAGCAAATCATGACATTTTATTGAATCACACTGAAATTGTTTTCGCCCGCACATCGCCACAACAAAAGCTCATCATTGTCTAAGGTTTCAAGCGACTTGGAGCTATTGTCTCCGTTACAGGAGATTGTGTCAATGACTCTCCAGCACTGAAAAAAGCTGACATTGGTAATAAACATTATTGGAATTGTTGCATATAAATGATATGTTGTCAGTTTATGAACTTTTAGCAGATTCAAACAAAATTCTTATACGGCAACTTTCTCTTAATTTGCGCGTGATATTTATAGTTATTTATTATTTAAAGGGTGATGTTTTTTGGTATGTGTGGAAGATGAATTATAGTTATGTTTTTGTATGAAGAAATGGTTGTTTGAGTGATATATGTATCAATAATGCCCAAAAAAATGAAAAAAAAAAAAAAAAAAAAAAATACAAACTAAAGGTGTGGTTGAGAATTGTGGTAAAAACTACAAAAAAAACCTAAATTTTATATATGTAGAGAGTGTTTTTTTATTTGTTTTGAATGATTTTTTATGTTTTTTGTGATATTATTGAATTATGGTGTATATCTGTGATGTGGGATGTGTGGTGGGGGAATATCTGAATAAGAGAAGAGGTTTTCTGGATGTTCTGGTTACGTGTGATATTTTTATTGTGAAATAGGCTGAAAGAAGTATGGTTGTGTTTGGCTTTTTGTATTATCTTTCGGAATAAATTTATAGTATGGGTTTTTATTTTATATGGATTGGATATGTTGTTGTATATAATGAATTGAATGATGTTTGAGTTGTGTGGATTGTGTTTCTGAAAATTCTATAAGTATAGTAGTGGGATCACTTCGATTATTCAACACCAGTAACAATTGATGCGAAATTATCGTCCAGAAGTATCATGTCAGCTGCTTGTTTACTTACATCACTTCCCGCGATCCCCATAGCAACGCCTAAAAGACGACACTACCAAAATCAGACTTTTTAAGATGGATGGTGCAGTTAAGTCAACCGCTCTGAGATTTCTCTGTTTAGAAGTGGGACCTACAGGCACTCGACGATAATACACTTTGCACTTGAAGTTGAATAATTCAATGATGACTTGATACGGCTCGTAGTTTTTAACCCTTAACTATGGATGTCCTCTATTAGAAAATATCACGCGCAACATTAAGAGAAAGTTGCCGTATAAGAATTTTGAATCTGCTAGAAAGTTCCATAAACTGACAACATATCATTTATATGCAACAATTCCAATAATGTTTATTACCAATGTCAGCTTTTTTCAGTGCTGGAGAGTCATTGACACCATCGCCTGTAACGGCGACAATAGCTCCAAGTCGCTGGCAACCTTCGACAATGATGAGCTTTTGTTGTGGCGATGTGCGGGCGAAAACAATTTCAGTGTGATTCAATAAAATGTCATCGATTTGCTCTTCAGTCAAGTCACGTAGCTCCGAACCATGCACCACGGCTGCTTTAGCTTCACTACAAAATAAAACATGGATGTAAGTGAATGTTGCAAAATTTTAACTTCAAATGATTTTATAACCAGCGAGGTCGTGTTTATATGGTGGTTGGCATCCTTTAGCATTTGAATATGCGCGTGTAATTTTAAGGTATATTTATTGCACGGGATAACACATACTCATACTGAGTCTGCGTTATCCTACTTTCATGCACATTCAAGCCGATTTGCATATATGGGTAAAATAGGTATGTCGTATCTTTACTACACTGTAAGAAAACAATGAATCACAGATTTCACAAGTCTATAAAGCTAAGGTCCGCAGGCCCCTCTGGCTATGAATCCGTACCGAGATTTTTTCAGGTTCATGGTAGTACAACATGTAGTTTGCGGTACAAAAAAAAGGTGGAATGTATCACAGAATCTGTACAAATGGTAATGAGATTTTTATTATGGCGAGATTTTCTGCCGAATGTATTTTGCACAAAATTTTACTTGTTTAGTCTACAAACATACCGCGGATCAACTTCAGACACCGGTTTGTTCAAACGCATTGCTATATCTTCAACTGTCTCATTATTGTGAGAAATGATACCGACACCAATTGCAATTGCTTTCGCTGTGATTGGATGATCACCAGTAACCATAATCACCTTAAATTTATGAGCGTTCTTACACTTGGGAAGATTATTAGAAGAATGCACTGTATTACACAGGTACTTAAAATGTTTATGCTGAAATAATTGCACTCGCTTTTATTGGACGATGTCCAGATATTTTTAAATTCAACAGTAATTTAGCGAACGATATCCACGTACCTTTATACCAGCTGAGCGACATTTTGCAACTGCATCAGGCACTGCAGCGCGAGGGGGGTCAATCATCGACATCAAACCAACAAACCGGAGCCCTTCGAGTGGAAAGTTCGGATCGTCTGAATCGAACGAATAGCCTGGACCGTAAGTTTCTGGCGGCAGGCGATAGTCACAAAAGCCTAAGACGCAACAATAATTTAGCGATATAAAGTCTTGAGAACACAGTACCGAGAAAATGTTTATTAGTTAAAGTTACTAGGCAGAAGTACACCGTTTAGAGTAATTTCCTACATTGGCGGATGGTGGACTACCAGTATGCACCCGTCGATGCGTCCGACATTGACATGGGGTAAATAGAATGGACATTAGTCGAATTTTGTATAAATAAGCAGCACGACAAACATTTTAAATTTTGTCCCACAGAACATGACCCGACTCGTCAACGTTTCGAACTTTAATTTAGCTCGCACAACCGGCAAAACATTTGACATTTTCACATGCACGACACATCTTTCTTGCACCATAACCTTACCTAACACACGTTCACCACGACCACCCAGATCAAGATAGGCTTGATTGAAATTGTCTTTTTCTTCCTGATTAAGCTGCAATTCTTTACCATCAATCAAAATCGTTGAACAACGATCAAGAATACGTTCTGGCGCGCCTTTCATGACTAAAATGTATGCCGGATCTTTCGGATCTTCAGTTTCGTGAATTGAAACCTGTATATAGCAAAATTGCAATACGCAAATATATATTAAAATTAGAAAGGAACAATTAATGCCACAAAACTGTGGTTGTGATTTCAAAACCTTAGTATCAATTACCTGGTTTTAGTATGCCTACGATGCTATAATTTTTCGTTAGTTTCATTCACAGTGCATCGGTTTGAAACATACTTGATATTTATTTGTCGAATTGAACGGAATTTCACAAATTTTTTTATTACGCGCGCGCCACTCGTCAACATTGCCGACACAAAGCTCGACACATTTCAGCAAAGCAGATTCTGAAGCATCGCCAGTGCATTCGCGTTTCAGAACGGGAACTCCAGCCTAAAAACACAAAAAACTTAAAAGTACAAACTTGAAAAGTACAAGCTCAAGCAGTTTATACGAAACTGCTCTGTATATGAAAAGTTCTCTGCACTAAGGGTCACAGAATAGCACCACCTGCAGTATTCAATAAAGACTTGCCTTTACTAACGATAATCCATACGTACCTGGTCTCCTTTGAACTCTGCGCGATTGCATAATGCGGCAACTCGAGCCAACGCCATAAAACCAGCATTATTTTTGTCATACGACGCCGCAGTTTGGTCTTCAGACGTATCGGCGTCAAAAATTTGATTGTCAAACCACATGTGTGCGACGGTCATTCTATTTTGCGTCAATGTTCCGGTCTTGTCCGAGCAAATTGTCGATGTTGACCCGAGCGTTTCAACAGCTTCCAAATTTTTCACCAAACAATTCTTGCTTGCCATACGTTTTGCCGTTAGTGTCAGACATACCTAAAATCAAATCTGATACTCAATGTGTTAAAACTATGACTTCGAAAGTTTCGAGTTCCGATTTCGGTATAAATTCCCTGGCGCGTTGCGCTATAATTCAGTCGAATGTCGAATCGTGCTAATATACGAAACACGCCAAAGTATTCGACAACAATAGGTAAACAAATATACCGTCACGGTTGCCAGCAAGCCTTCAGGCACGTTCGCAACAATGATACCGATCAAAAACACGACTGCTTCGAGCCATTTATAGCCAAGGATGAATGAAATGATGAAGAACGTAACGCCCAAAAACACCGCGACACCGGTGATAATGTGAATGAAATGCGCAATTTCTTTTGCAATTGGTGTATCTCCAGTTGATAGCGACGACGTCAAAAATGCGATTCGTCCCATCACTGTATTATCTCCGGTGTTGATAACGATGCCACGCGCCGTGCCTAAAGTTTGAATATATATATTATATATACGTATATGTATATATATTCTATATACCAGGGTGCAACCGGAATTACAAGTTACCGGAACCGGAATTAGAAAATTTTACCGGAACCGGAAACGGAACCGGAAAGTGAAAAATGCATTTCACCAAAAATTTCATTTTAATCTTATTTTTTGCTGTATTATTTGTGAAATAACCTTAGTCGAACATAGGTATTTATTTTATTTGTTGTATTTTAGATTTTCGTCGTCGACTGAAGTGAAATCCACCATCAATGGCTTATATTCGGAGTACAATTGGCTTTCAAAAGAGATTCTTAAAAATTAGCAAAGTTAAGAAAACGGCCAAATTTTAACACCGGAATTTTTAAATCCGGTAAAAATTTACCGGAACCGGAAGGTGAAAAAATGCCGGAACCGGAATTCCGGTTGCACCCTGCTATATACATATATATACATATATATATATACATATACACAATCCAGCCTCCACCGAAATGAAATCTCGGGACCGCCCGACTGTTAAATCTACGATGACTCATGGCGAATAACAATTTTATACAACACACGCATACATAATGCAAATATATATTATCCATTGACTGGTTTCTGAAATGCTACTTTTAAGTCGCCAAGTTAAGTTTATAAATACTTAACTTTTTAGGCAAAAACAAAAAAACCACAAAGGTGAGCAATTGTCATAACAAGAAAGTAATACTTTTGCTTATATTGAGAAGACAAAATGAGTACAATTTCAATTAGACCAAGGTTAGTATGCATGAACGGTTAATTTGTAATATATATATAATATAGTCATGGACTTAAGTGTTTACCTAATTTAAGTACGCTTTTGAAAACGATAAAATGGTTAAGTAATTACTTAGCAGTACTAAGTCGTACTCAAGTAGGGTTCACAGGCAAAGCCATTGACAGTACTTAAGTAGGGTTTCAGATACAAAGACATTGAAAGTTACTACTAGATGTGCCGACTACATGCTTGCAGAAATGGGCGGTCTCGATTACAAATCGAGACCGAGACCGGCCAAGAAAATTGTGGGCCTGGGTCAATTTTTGGCCATCACCAAAAAAATTAAAATTTTCAAGAATTCTAATGCTTTTTTCGCCGCTTTTTTGTGTTTTTATAGTTTTTTGTGTTTTTAAAGTTTTTTGCATTTTTCATACCTTTTTTGTGTTTTTTCAGAATATCTACTCGTAATTATTGCGTAACTATGAAATTTCATTGTATCACAGAAACCGAGATCGAGGCTTGCTGACACCGTGACACCCATCCCTGCATGCTTGCATGGTACACAGTTGGCTGCTAACCTTCAACAGCATTCGTAGAGAAAAACGCAACATTCCTAGTTTCCAGCGGGTTGTCACTTGTGCATTCTGGCAGGCGTACTTGTGGCTCAGACTCTCCAGTTAGCGATGAGTTGTCAACCTTTGAAAAATGAACAGTGGCTCATTAACAAACGCAAATCTATGTCATAGCAACGCATATTGGGCTGGTGGGCTGCTGACATAACGATATTAAAGCTATCATAGACTAGCAGACATCGATTTCAATGAAGTAGCTATATATTTTTTGTGCTTGAAGATTTTTGGGAATTGGGTTCCAGTAGATTACAGTAGCATCAAGTTCGCAATCACCGGATAAATAATAAGCAGACAGAAGGGACATTCACACATAACAACAAACCAGTACACTGTTAAAACATCGTACAAAATATCGTTTACTATTTACATAAGAGGTGCTTACTTTGAAACCGTGAGCAGTGATAATGCGAAAATCTGCTGGTATTCGATCACCACCTTTTACATCGATAATGTCACCAATTACAAGGTCTTCAGTTTTCATTGTTTTCTTCTCGCCATCACGTAGCACCAATGCAAACTGAAATACAATACTAATATACATAGTGACGATGCGTTGCTCCCGTTAATGAGCAGTAAGCGAGACTTGGAGTCTCGTGATTCTGCTCAGGGGTTGAAACTAAAATGATTTTGAAAAACTTTTGTTTCAAACCTTATTATCCTGGGGTGTTAACCTCTTGTGCTCTGTTGGCTTAATCGAATTTTAGGGCATGAGAAATTTAATAAAGCGTTTAAAAATTGGAGCACTTAGGAATGGTGGGACAAACGCAAGGATTGAGAACATTCACAAAACTATCACCAACTCCAATTATAAAAGACGTTGTACGAGCACATACGAATAATCGAATCCAAACTTCGCTCAATACATGTCAGTCATAGTACGACTCGACTCCTAGTAAATTTTGTTAGTACTACTCCTAAAAGTAATGTAAAAGTTGCCTAACAGTTTGTCATCCAATTATATAAAATAGTACCGGGTGGATGATCAGTTCCATTAATCGGGGTATTAGCTGTGTCGCGATGGAGTGGGAGGTATCAGCAGGGACCCTGGTTCGCAACCGGAGAGAAATTCATAAAGCGCTAAATAATAAATACAGATCAAATATGTAAGACATATGATCAAGACGAGAGGGTATCTTTAATTCATACTAATGACGTTTTATCCAAAAAATGTAAGGAACGCAAAAATTACCGGGGTGTGAAATCTTAAGCGAGGCGGCTGAACCCGGAAAATCGTAAGTTGCAAGGTTTCTGGTATGTGGCCTCCCGACCCGCCCCACACTTGTCACCGACCACTCGATACTTACCGTGGGGACCATGTCCTTGAAAGATTCCATAATTTTTGAACTTTTCGCCTCTTGATAATATTGAAAACAGCCAGTAACAACGACAACTCCTGTCAGCACAATACCAAGGTACAACTGAAACAAGAAACATTGCCTGTATTTCTGAAACCTTTTAACAAAAAATAATAAACTCCAAATTTGAGCAACGGTCATTACAATAAAATATTAGTTTTGCTTTATATTAAAGGAGGCGCCACCAGCCTTTAATTCCAATCGACCAAGCTAAGTATACTTGAACTGTTAATCTGTAATTTACCAAATTTGTTCAGCGACTTACGTATTTACGTTATTTGCTTACCTTAAATATACTTTTAAAAACGGCAAAACGGTTAAGTAATTAGCACGTACTTAAGCGCTAAGGCGTACTTACGTAGGGTTTCGAAAACCCAGCTATTAACTTGTTACTTGTTTTGTGGAATCACAATTTACATTTTACACGGGCGCTCCCTCTCGGTGAAAGACCACAATTCAGATTTTCTCTCCCATCTTAGTATTCTTAGGCCTGACCAACAATATCTGTTTAGTTATCAAATACAAAAAATCGTTTAAATAGTTGACACTAAAAATTTGTTTCATTTCGGTCAGGGTGCAACCGGAATTACAATTTACCGGAACCGGAATTTGAAAATTTTACCGGAACCGGAACCGGAAACGGAAAGTGAAAAATGCATTTCACCAAAAATTTCATTTTATTCTTATTTTTTGCTCTATTATTTGTGAAATAACCTTAGTCGAACATAGGTATTTATTTTATTTGTTGTATTTTAGATTTTCGTCGTCGACTGAAGTGAAATCCACCATCATTGGCTTATATTTGGAGTACAAGTGGCTTTCAAAAGAGATTTTTAAAAATTAGCAAAGTTAAGAAAACGGCCAAATTATAACACCGGAATTTTTAAATCCGGTAAAAATTTACCGGAACCGGAAGGTGAAAAAATGCCGGAACCGGAATTCCGGTTGCACCCTGATTTCGGTGTACGTCCAATCCCATTGCCATCTTGTTTCATCAAAATTGATTATCACACTCCGGTACGTATTTTCGTATTCGATCACCGTTATAGCGGAATACATTTGCAATTCCTGTTCTGGCGAAAAAAATAATTCCTGTTCCTGCGTAATGTGAAATGTAGTTCCTATTGGAAGCCGTGCTAGTAAGCATATACTTCATATACTTCCGTACCGGTGAAAATAAATTACGTACATTATCTTTAGCAGCGTCTTCGGAAGTAGCGGCGTCGACTGCATACGCTATAAAACATAAAATAGCTCCGATCCAAAGTAGTAACGAAAAGCCCATAAACAAATGCTTGCAAAATTTCACCCATTCGGGAGTTGTCTTTGGCGGAGTCAGAGCGTTCGGGCCATACTTGTCGTATTTTTCTTTTGCTTGAGCGGATGTCAAGCCCTGAAATTCAACGAACAATATGGTGTGATTCAGTTTTTTCTATACTCCACCGACACATGTTGTCAAAGTCTTCCTTAAAAATCATAAAGAAGATATACAAAAACATTCCATCCAATTACCTCTAACGTTGTTGAATATCCCACATTCTTGATTCAACCAAAGTGGACGTATCAATATTTGAAACAAGTCATAGTTTCAAAGGATGCAGCTGAGACTGCGCGAGTGTTCAATTTTTTGAGACAGAAAAGTCTCATCCATGCACTAGTTCTAATACACATTAAATTTTGATAATCTACAAAACAATACACATTTAGGTTATATGTACCTTATTAATATCGGTACCTAAACGCTGACATAATTCATCAAGAGCTATCTGATGTTCGTCCTGAAGCAAACGACAAAACAATTACAATTCGTATATATAGGTAAACATTAATAAAATTTAATGCTCAAGCTTCACACCTAGTTTAATATGTCCAAATCGGAATGCTACCGGAATTAAAAACTTCGGTAGTATTAAATTTTGGTCGTTTTTAAATTTGCTCAATTCTAGTTCTCAACCAACACCTGCAAAATTTGCACCAAGGTGTAGCTGGAATTCCGGTTTCGGGAAATAAATTTGTTACTTTCACTACCCGAACAGATTTCTGGTTCAAGCAATAATTGATACGTACTCGTATCCGATATAAACCTACCGGATATTTACGGTTGCGGTGCGGAATATTGTAAAATCTCTTTTATAAGCGGACTTATTCAAATACGCTATATTCGGTTCTAATAGAAAATCCATTAAACTGTCGTGTTTTTGTTAACAAACTGATTCTGGTGTGTTTTCGCAAAAGTTGATGATAATAACCTAAAATTCGTTTAGATCATTTTTGACAAGTTTTCAAAAATTCAACACTAATTCGGCGATGAATATTTTTCCAAATCCCGGTTCCTGTTACGGTCCCGGCAAAATTTAGTTTCTGTTGGAACCCTGATGAATAGCTAGTTACAAACTAATTACATATTAACTTATTTAATTCGACTTTTTATTTTCTTTCACTAATTATTGTAACAAGCAACTCGATTTCAGTACTAAAGACTAAAGAGACTTTGGGTGCGAGGAATCTATATAAATTATGCATAAACCTCCAAAATATATGAATGATAGGGTTCAACCAAAATTCCTGTTCCGGCCGGAATTCCTGCAAAAATTCAATTCCTGTTCCTATTCAGACAGCGAAAGACGCAACACCTGGAATTTTTACGGTTTGGTGGCAAACTTAAAAATAAAAAGGGTTAAATTTTTACGTGCTACGTTCACTGCCAAGTCAGTGAAATCCGCATAAATAAATGCGGATGCGGATGTAAGATCAGCACTTAATTTTTGCATATGCCGACATCCGTAACATCTATAAATAGCTCACCATATCCAATTCTTGCTTGTACTCGTCCAGGTCTTTCCCCTTCTTCTTCCCTTTTTGCTGTTTTGCTGGAATGCTGACTTTTTTGGGCCCTGCGTCCTGAAACACATTATCAAGGCAACGCTAAGATAAATCGACATGGCAAAACAGATATATAAACACAATCAAGGCGACATATCTATGGCCTTAGACTTTGCAAAAGTGAGCCAAGCATAGTTGGTTTTTCACGGCTTATCCCGCGCAATGTTTTACGGATCGAACAGTGGACGGTTACACTTACTGTTGGCGAAGACATTTTCGGTTGTGCTTTGGTGGTTGCAACGTTTTGTGAAGGAGTCTGTTGCGGCGGAGAAGAAGGATTTTGATTCTGCGTCGGATTTGCCGGAGGCGAATTTGCCAATTGATGCACTGGTTGTGCTTTTTGCGAGCTCAAGAAATCCGGAGGCGGCGCGGTAGTTGCAGGAGTTGTAGTCGCAACTCGATATGACTCAGTCCGTTGACCGTACTTAAATATTATATTAAAGTTATAGAGCACATATATACGTATAAAGGTAAGCTAATATTTTTCAAAGATGATATATATTGTAAGCCAATCTGCTATTAAGGCCAATTACTAATTGGCCTAGGCCAATCTGCTATTAAGGCCGATTACTAATTGGCCTAGGCCAATCTGCTTTTTACGTAACATCAGTTTGGCCTAGGCAGCCTGAACTGTTATTGGACTTATAGATTTGGACAGACAATACCGTTTACCAATCACTAATCAGCGTTGGCCTTACATCACCGAGTAGCATATTAGCCTACGATATAAACACTAAATAAATAACAAGAGCCTAATGCGCAATGGTTTAAAATTATCTTCCCGAATCCGATTGAACTTCTAATCCAAATTCTATCCGAAATCCGGATACCGTTTGCAGTTTGCACCTTGTTGCGTATATAAAGCAATTCAAGGCAGGGTGCAGTTGGGGTGGGGGTTTCTTTTTGGGGGGGGTTGGGTGTTTCGTTGTTTTTTTGTGGTTTGGGGTTGTGTGGTTTGGTTGTCTTGGGGTTTTCTTTTATTATATACACTGAATCTCTTGCAGAGGATATATGCATACGTCGATGACCGGACAGAGAAGGCCGTGGGGCCTAAATCCGTTTAGCTCAAGGCCATCCGGACAAAAGGCCATCTGTACAAAACGCCGTCTGGAAAAGGCGCCACGACAAAAAGCCGTGCGGATACAAGACCGCCAGGCCAAAAAACAGTAATTTTGGTGTAATCTGTTACGAATTATGTTAAAAATTAGCAATGGTGATTAGCCGTTGAATTAAGCCATGGGTTCTCTGACAAAAACTCGCGAATGCATGCAGAGCGATTTAAATAAGCAATACGTATATGCCATGCAATCTCGTAGCGAGCATTTGGTTTTTTGTTTTTCTGTTTTTTCATTTATTGTTATTACCAGAATCTAAACACACAGGCTGTTTTTTGCGTTCTCGAGCATTCACAATTCTTTATCGTAAAAATCACCAGAAGCAATTTTATAGATCATATGTTTGAGCGAGAGAAATCATAAAGTGATCATAAACTGAAAATGGATTCCCACACAATTAAAAAAATATAACTGCTTTGCAACTGAACAATGTAACTACCAAAAATTCCTTACACGATTATAATGGTATAAGAAAGGTTATTTCAATAATTAATCTTTTCAAACACAAACTCAAGAGAGATAACCGTTTCCATGATCAGACAGACTGATATTCGCCAAGGAGGGAACTTGATAGCACGGCACAGAACGTTTGCTTTCTCAACACTCCTTGACTAGCTTAGTTAATAGCGTATGATTTGCACCAAAACTTTTAAAGGTTTGGCGCGGGTCTGCCAATGTTTTTCCCACGCGATACAAATCTTTACCCACAGCATTCCGCGGCTGAAACTTTTTACCAGACCCGCTTTTACTAGCGGGTAAAGCCTCACTCGAGTGAAAACCAACATCAACTGAGCATTGAATATTTGTCCGAACGTCTCTTTGTCCGGACGGTCTTATGTCTAGACGGCGTTTTGTAAGTCTGTAAGGGCGGTGTTTTGTTCGGACGGCCGTTTGTCCAGGTCCAGACGGCCTTTTGTCTGGCGGCCACATGGCCACTTGTCCGGCGGCCTTCTGCCCGGGAAATCTTAAATTGTCCGTACATGTATGGTTCCGGTTCATACAAAACGATGCTGCAACCTGGAACAAGGTGCCAAACGAAACTAAAGTCAAGAAGAATCGGAATTCCAATCGGAATCGGAATTGTGTTTGCAACTTGCCTATGATGAGCCACATCAACAAACAACAATCAGACCTACGATTGTTCATTACACAATGAAACAATGGTGCATAGTGAAAACCGAAATCCAAACAAAATAAAATAAGAAGCATTGAGTGCAACTGCAAGGCAATCTTAGTTTATATCGTAGTATTTTGGTTGCGCAACAATAACTCAAACTGCCACTTAAAACGCACTGAAAGCTCATATTTAAGCTTAACGATGCATACACATCACACATATACACAATTCAAAACTTAATTATAAATTGTTTTACAGTAAACACAACGACAACCGTTGGTTGCTATTATTCACACTACGACGTTGCAAAATAGATAGCTCATCATCTTTAGAAGCATATCAGCTTGGTATTTGAGTGCGTATTTCGTTGTGAAACTATGTACGCACAGTTTTTTTGCAGCAGTATTAAGACGTGCGTTATAGGTATATACGAACGTATGTTGAGCCAACTAAGTACGTGCGTTAAGGGTGCGATCGGTTATCTGGCTCCGGCTCACGATGGCAACAAAGGTTCGGATTGGAACTGAGCAAAAATATGTGGTTTGGATTCCAGGGTGCAACCGGAATTACAATTTACCGGAACCGGAATTTGAAAATTTTACCGGAACCGGAACCGGAAAATGAAAAATGCATTTCACCAAAAATTTCATTTTAATCTTATTTTTTGCTCTATTATTTGTGAAATAACCTTAGTCGAACATAGGTATTTATTTTATTTGCTGTATTTTAGATTTTCATCATCGACTGAAGTGAAATCCACCATCAATGGCTTATATTCGGAGTACAAGTGGCTGTCAAAAGAGATTCTTAAAAATTAGCAAAGTTAAGAAAACGGCCAAATTATAATACCGGAATTTTTAAATCCGGTAAAAATTTACCGGAACCGGAACCGGAAGGTGAAAAATTGCCGGAACCGGAACCGGAATTCCGGTTGCACCCTGTTGGATTGGGCTGTAAAAACGCCGAATCCAACAATATTCGGTAAAAGGTTTCTTAGTTAACTGAGGTCGGACACGAAATATATTAACGTTTTAAAGTTAAGCGGCTGGCACCGCGTTGATATTCTGTAAATAACTGATATATAACTGAATTAAATTGCCGGATGTTTTCTAAACTTCAACAAATTTAAATCATCATTTGTATTCATGCCAACCATACAGGGTGCAAAGCGGAACTGGATTATATATACCGAAAGTGGAACAACAAATCTGATCGGAACTAGAAATTTTTTAACTGCATATATGGATAATTTGTATTGACAAAATATATAATATTGATTTAGGGTGTCTGTTGGCTGGCAACAATTTTCTAAAAACGTGGCATGAACAACTTGATGATGATTTCTTGTTCTGTAAGCATCGTTTAAAAATTATGGGTCATCCCGCTATCGTACAAAATTTGCCAGTGAATTCCGTTTGCCCGGGAGCAAAAGCAACACTATAGCTCACAATTAGGGATTGCAGCGAGGGTGTTTTGTGAGTGTGATATGTCCGAGCCTGTTGGAACGATATGACGACAGTAGCCAAGGGAAAAATAAACTAAAGTAACAAATAAATTTCGGCGGCGATTTATTACTAAAAATATTCGAAAGTTTTGTTAAAAACCTTACGTACTATATATCACCATATTGTTATTCGTAACACTAAGCATCAACTCCAAATCTATAACTAAACTTAAGCCTAAACAAAAATAATAGTCTTAATCTAAATCGCCTCTATCTTATAGAACCTAGGAAAGCGAGATGTCCTTAAAAGTAACATGGGCCAAACAAGCCTCGATTCCATTTTGGTGGAATCTTTATATATACGTATGCCAGGGTCCAATAGGAACTAAAGTTTGCCGGAACAGGAATTTGTTTGCAAGAACCAGAACCAGAACAGGAATCGAAATTTGAAATGTTACTGTTGGACGTTTTGAAAACCTGCCAAATTGGCTTAAACGAATTTTTAGCTATTTCATCATCAAGCTTTGTGAAGCGAAAAGACAACACAAACAGTTTATTGTAACAAAATTGAAGTACATAATTGGAAAACACTCATGTCGAAATAACCATTTTTTAGAGACAAAGTATGCAATGTCTAAATGATTAGACATAATTTGCCACAAAACCGTAAAAATTTTGGTTACTGGATTTTTTAATGCTGGAACAGGAACAGAAATCACAAAATGTGTAGTTCCGATTCCGATATAATCCAGTTACGCTTCGCACTCTGCACTGAGATACTGTTTACTCCACGAAAATAACACTGGCCATTTTTATCAATTTTGCAGCATAACTGTAACCCAATAAGAAATGTCAACATACACGGGCACATACAAACGTTTACAGCACATGTATAATAGCAGAAACCAATATATATGTTTGAATTATTTTAATGTTTTTAAAAAAACATTCGGCAAGTTAAAACACCGAAGTCAGAATTGGATTTTTTGCTGGAGCCAGATGTCCATAGTATACGTACGTACTTATTAAGTTCTGGTTACTGAATTTTAACCTAAACACATGTATTCAAGGAAGAAGTTCAACTGGCTCAGTCGGACCAACGCCGTCAATTCTTAGTGCATATATATATATTAAGTGTACATACAAAAGACATATATATACAAACTACAACTACTTAGCTAACAACTTACCAAAGTATATAATGCAAGACTACAGCTCCAAAACGCACGGCACGAAACAAACAAACTATTTCGAAGTCAGACAGAAAGTATAGATGTTGCCCCAACTTGAGTTGAAATAAACCACAGATAAGCAAAACCAATAGTGGCGACGAAACAAACCATACATATATTTAAGTTGAGAATAAAGCAAACTAATAATCTGCGATCGAGTCTAGCATACAAAACAGATAAAACTGAAAACGACAAATAGAAAACCATGCAAAATAAACCGCGAACTTATATAAATAATATTCTAGGACGCAACCTGAATTTCAAAATACCGCAACCGGAAAGCGAAAATACCGGAACGGTAAACTGAAAAATACCTGTTACCCAGGGTGCAACCGGAATTACAATTTACCGGAACCGGAATTTGAAAATTTTACCGGAACCGGAACCGGAAAGTGAAAAATGCATTTCACCAAAAATTTCATTTTAATCTTATTTTTTGCTCTATTATTTGTGAAATAACCTTAGTCGAACATAGGTATTCATTTTATTTGTTGTATTTTAGATTTTCATCATCGACTGAAGTGAAATCCACCATCAATGGCTTATATTCGGAGTACAAGTGGCTTTCAAGAGAGATTCTAAAAATTAGCAAAGTTAATAAAACGGCCAAATTATAATACCGGAATTTTTAAATCCGGTAAAAATTTACCGGAACCGGAACCGGAAGGTGAAAAAATGCCGGAACCGGAACCGGAATTCCGGTTGTACCCTGCTGTTATCATAATACTTATTCGTTTATAAACAATTATATATATGTATTTAAGATTCAGATTTTTAGCAGACACAAAATTAACCTTGATGATGTTCTTTCTTATCAGCGATTTTCAATTACAACAAACAAAAACATCTTATAACGCATGGCGTATGACAAGTTTTAAACGTGGCAATACACATTTGGAAAATTTTACAAAAATTATATTTTATGATATGCCACTGTTTTCTTAACTTTTCAAATAAAAAATATTTTCAATACGTATATAAGTACCGAAAATAAAGTAAAATTGCGGCGGGAAAATATGGGACTAATACCATAACCGGCATTCCGTTTGCACCGTCATAATGTTATGCACGTGTATTCGTAAGGTAGTCAGAAACACAAGAACAAACAGTCAAAACTACTTGTGTTAGATAAATCTTTTTATTTTCAGTAACGGTTAAACATCTACCAAGACAAAGTCTCGGTCTCAGTAGGTTGGCTCTGTGTCTCGATGTTTTGTCCGGGGCTGCCCATCCATGGCTGTCGATGCTGGCGGGATGACAAATATATACATATATATGCCGGAACCGGAAGTTCATTTCGCCGCATGTTTGTGTAAAACTAGGAAAACTGGCCAGCGAAAGCGCAAAACAGTCCACGAATAGCATCCGTATTTTGTTTTCAGTTACGTATCAGCAGTAATTTGCAATTCCAGTTCCAGCGAAAAAATGAATAGCTGTTCAAGAATGCGGAATTTCAATTTACCAAAACCGAAAATACGTGCAACTATAAAATTCAATTTCATTATCCATGGAAGCGAATTCTATCTTCGATGGTTTATTTAGGGTCGACCAGCACGGTACTACCGGCATTCAGGTTACGGTTCCGACATTTTTTCGCCTTCCGATTCCGACATGCCGATTCTTTGCCGATGCTTTTTACACATAACAGTCAGTTGGAATGCAATCAATTTCATTTCCGGGCGCACGGCGCATATCAGTGTGTTATCTTTCTTTCGTTTGTTTTTGAAAAATGAAATTAAATGAACCGTTCTTATAAAATTATAATCGTTTATGATGATTAGGGTTTAAGTTTCAATATAATGATGTAATGTAGCATCCTATCTGTTTATTAAGCATACGCACCTACATATCAGGGTTCCAACAGGAACTAAATTTTGCTGAAACAGAGACAGGAACAGGAATTGAATCTTTGCAGGAACGGGAATTTGAAATAATTTTCATTACCGATTTACTATTGGACGTTTTAGAAAACCTGCCAAAAATCGCTTAGTATCGGCATCAGCACTGCAAAAAAATTCCGATTCTTTGCCGATACTTTTTGCACATACGTAACGCTGGCTTCTCCACAGCGGGGGGGCAGCACTTTTTGAAATTTTCATTTTCCCCCCGGCGAAAATTTTGCCGCCCCCAGGAAAGGCCCCCCGGCGAATTTTCGGCCGCACCCCATCAAATTTTTTTGCTGGGGCCCCCAGGACTTTCCTAAGCCAAAAATTTTCAATGTTAAAATATAAAGACCTGGACTTTTTTGAGGCGGACATTCGGCAAAATGTGATTTTATATTACGCTGAGTACTCATAATTTTTTAATAGCGTTACAAATACCGATAGTAACTAGTACAATTCAATAATGAACTGAAAAAAGCACAATTATATAAAGACCGTTTCAGGGCATACAGCATTCGAAAGTACCTTGCAGCAACAAGTTCAACCCGCCTAAGCCTTATGATAAACTGAAGCTGTGACTAATATATAAAAGATATGTTAATCACACTTTCAATTATAATTATAGTATAGATTATCTATATTTTATATAATGGTGCTTCTTTCAACTTCTGGTAAAGTTGTCAGTAATATTAGTTAAAATTATTGTTATTAGCGTTTGCAGGGAATTTTTGTCATGTTGAGCGATGAGTAATATACAGTTGAATTGGAAACACGATCTAGAATAAAAAATGGTCTAAAAAGTCGGCTTGCAAAATTTTGAGCCTACCCGAGCTCGAGCACACTTAGGCAATTAGTAGTTAGCTCATAGATAGTTTGCATATAAGCATAATTTATAAGCCTAAATTAGGCGTTTTTACAATATTTCCACTAATTATTACGGTTACAAGTATATAATCCAATTTCAGCAACAAATGGTTTTTTGGTGCGAGGAATCTGAGTAAATTATCTACAAGCCTTCAAAACCGATAATAGAATAGTTAGCTAAGCTAAGTTGCATATTAGCTTAATTGACAAGACAATTAGGACTTTTTGCAATTTCACTAATTATTAGGGTTACTGAAGGGATTTTGCGTGAAAGTAATCTGAATATAATCTGAATAAATTGTTTACAAACTTTCAAAACCGATAAATGAATAGTTAGCTAATACGTAACTAATTTGCACCAGTTGTAGTGGGACTACATTTATTGAGCGAGGCTCGAACACACGTAAGCAATTAAGGTAATATGCAAATTAGTTATTAGCTAACTACATATTCAGTTATCGGTTTTGGAGGTTTTGTAGACAATTTATTTAATTGCTGAAATTAGATTGCTTGTAACCCTGATAATATGTGGAATATTGCAAAAAGTCCTAATTTAGGCTTTTATCTGTTTTGATGGTTTGTTTGCAGACGATTTATTCAGATTCCTCGCAACCAAAAACGATTTATTGCTGAAATTAGACTGCTTGCAACCCTAATAATTAGTGAAATATCTTACAAAGTCCCAATTTAGGCTAAACAAATTATGCAAATTAGCCTGTAGCTAATAAACAGCTTAAGATGTGAAAATACCAATGCGAAGTTAACATCCTAGGATATGCTTACAAACAATAAAAAGTTTATCAAAATCGGTTCAGCGGTTCCTGAGATTCTTTTCGGACGGACGAAAGGACGGACATCCATCCTTCGACCCGCGAGCACAAAACATAAAATGGAAATTCCGAGCTTTGCTCGATAACTCAAGGAAAATAGCTGATTGAGGGTACCTGCACAAAGGCTCGTATTTCTGATCAGAGTCAAATTGGCAAATCGGAATTTCTGCTACGGCCGGACATCTTGCAATAACTCAATTCCTGTTCCTGTTCCTGCATTCAAAGATGCAGGAATCGGCATTTTTACGGTTTTGTGGTCTCTATGACGAAATATCTGAAAATTTGCTTAAGCTATTTGTGGGCAATTTTAAACAGTTCAACCGTAATTCGGTGATAGCAAAGTTATAAAAACTTCGATGGGGATCAAAATATCGCGTGAAGGTGAAAAAATGCCGGTCTAATATTTTATGTTTATGTAATGTTGCGTTCAGTTGCAATACGTATTGGTTTGACCCATGTTACTTTTTCAGATCCCCCTAGATATTATAAAATAGAGGTGGCTAGGATCAGGGATGGGAATCTCGGTTTTGGCAAACCTATTTGGAAGGTCTCTGTTTTTTCTGTCGCCGTGGTTTGGAAACTAGAAGAGAAGTCGAGGGTTCAGCAAATGCTGGTAAATCAGTAAAAAGTATCGGCCGCGTGGTGTAATGGACAGGGATGGGCGGTCTAGGTCAATTTTTAACCGTTATCGAAAATAAAAATTAAATTTTTAACAAAACTTATGAATGTTTTTATCTGCTTTGAATTGCCCCTTCTTACAATTAAACTAATATGTATTTTTCACTTGTCTACATACTGTCGCCATACCCTTCGAACAGGCTCAGGACAAATCCCACTGTTGTTTTTGCTCCTGGGCAAACCAAATAGACCGGAAAGTTTTTTAACGTAGCGTGACGTTATAAATACGGAGGACCCGCAATTTTTTAGCCCGATCGTGCAGTTCTAACCCACCGGAATGAGATAGGAATCGCAACAATCAAATTTTGTTTCTGTTGATCGCTGACGTCGATTTCTAAAACAACGTTTAGCTGGACATCTAGCCGCTTCATGCACACAGCCAGCATGCTAGAAAAACTCTAGTGCTCACAAAAACACCAAACTAAAAATAGTGAAAAACAACAAAAAATTATTTAGGTAGGCATAAAAATTGCACTTACATTTCCGGGTGCCGCCATATTGCTATCTTGACCAAACGACGAGCTTATCTTAATTAATAGTATTTATTTAGCACAGTTACAGGCGGCTTAATTCTACGAAAAAAGTTGATTCAGGTGTTGTTGATCTAACGGTGTGTAATGGTTATGGCAGTACTATTGTAGCTTTAATTTTAATAACAGGACAATTTTTACTGCAAAATCTTGACGGGGATAAAAAGTACAAATAATAAAATAATAATAAGAAAACGACAGCTCTAAATTTAAATCATGGCAACATATTCTGATTCCCACAAATCAATTATGTTGCAAAAGAAGCAAACTTTAAGCTTTAATTTAAAACTCCTACTAAAGCAAGTACATTCTTTTTTGGTTTGCAAACGTAGCAAATAATATGTACTTTAAAAGTAGACAAGTTGAATAAAAAATACAAAGCATCGTAATGTTGACAGTTGAACATTTGTAAACAAATGCTTAAAAATTTGAGTAGTGTGCGTAACATTTTGGTTTAACTTTGAATTGAAACGTAAGAATATTTAATTTTTCGATTTCTGAACGTTTGTTTGTTTGTAGTCTAAACGAAACCTCAACATTAAACGAGTGACATAGCTAGTGATCGTTTTTAAATTTTTGTGCATAATTTATGTCGTAAAATAAATTCGGCTGGGGTTGGAATCGATTGTCCGTCTCCCACAGGGCTTATTTGTTTGTGCTACTAAGGGGGTGTTGGAAATAAAACACAATAGAAAAAACTACCGACCTGCTAATCTAAATGAATATCAACCTCATTAAAATTAGCTTGTAATACTGTAAGGAATCAAGTTTTAATTTACCTATCTTTCAGTGCAAGACTTGTCGCCATCACCAAATTCAAGCTTGGGCATAGGCAACTTATGTATATGAGTGCCAAACCGTTTTTACGTTTTTAGCGTGCATACTCTAAGTGAATCAAGTCTCATAAGCACGTGATTGTTTCGCAAAGCATATTGTTAATCTATCAGTATGGTAATGTAGTGCAATTGCGAGCTGCTTTAGTGACGCACGTAACGTTTGGTTTTGGAGAAAAATATCGAGTTTGTTGAACATGTCTTCTGAAGTTGAGGTACATTTGCTCGCATCGATTTTACATATATCGACTTATCAAGGTTCAATCTTAATTCCTGTTCCAGCCGGAATTCCTGCAAAAATTCAATTCATGTTCCTGTTCCTGCATTCAAAGATGCAAGAACCGAAAGTTTCACGGTTTTGTGTCAAATAATTTATAATCATTTGCATATATATGGAAAACTTTGTCTTTGAAAAATTGTTATTTCGAAATGAGTATATTTGCGATTAGGTCAATTTTGTTAATAAACTGTCTCTGATGTGTTTTAAAGTGTGGGGAATTTAGTGCTCTATGTTATCTGAACAGCAAAAATGGTTGCCGATTTTAACCTGCTGTAAAAACGAGCATTTCCGTAGGTGCTATCATTCAGCTATTTTACTCCTGTAATTTTTCCTTCTGAACAGCGATTTTATTAAGCGAGTTAACATAACCCACTTCAGTAGGGAATACGTATGTGGAACTGTATTTCACCGGAAGCAAACAGGAACAGGAACTCATTTTTTACCAAAACAGGAACCGGAACAGGAGTTGCAAATTAATTATCGAATTAATACTAACTGACTGTACTTTAACACAAATATGTTGTTCATTCGCTGACTGTTTTGCGTTTTAACGGGCCCGTTTTCCAAGTTCTTAATCAATGTGAAAAGAACTTGAGTATCAGCAAAATTTTTGAGGCTTATATTTTTTATTTTAAGTTTATTCTTCACAATTTAGAATACGTAACACCGTTAAAATTCCGGTTCCTGTGTCTATAACCGCCGGAATTTGAACCCCGATATACGCTTATTAAAAAATTGCTATTTTCGAGGTTTCATAGACTGCTAAGTGTTTTAACCAGCATTTTGAGATGAGCCAACGACGGATGAATAAAAGACTGTTTGGGCTCTAGTTTAAAAGCTTACGTCTATGTATGCGTCCACAGAAAACCACATAGCAGGAAAACCTACCAATAGTTGTAAAACTTGTAAAACTCAATTCTTTACGTAAATAATTGCAAAACCATATCTTTGTGCTTTCTAACGAGAATAAATTTGCCAGCATTTTCTGAAATTTTCACTTTTACAAAATTTCCTTTCCGGTTGGATCAAGATGTCGTCTTTTCCGCGCACCGCCTCTAGTAGTTTATTTAACTTTGTAGGGCAATCTAGATTCGGAAGGCACGTGGTTTAAATGTGGTACATGTTCCTCATTATTTGACAACCTGGACTCATTGCTAATTCATCTGCAGTCACATGCGACTGCAGATACTGACGATGAAGACGGTACTGCTGGTGATCCAGGGTCAGTGCACCAACTGACCCTATCAGTAACTGAAGAAACTGTTGTTGACTCCAAGTAAGTGACTTGGACTTCCTATACTACCTATGTACATATCAGGATGGAATCGGGAACCGTAGCTGAATAGTGAATTTTTGCTGGAGGAAAAACCCAAATCGAGAAAAACCCACTTGCTGGAAAAACAACCCATGTTGTTTTGCTGGATTCATTTTTATACGTTCAGCTGCAATATTTCTTTGGACTATGTTAATTTTAAGGGCATTCAGTTTTGTCTAGGTAGGTATATACCATGGTGCGACCGGATATCCGGCTCCTGTTTACTATCCGGCAAAAAACCCGCACCCGGTTCCGGTGTCCGGTATAAACCTACCGGATTTCGGTGATTTCGTAAATCTCAAATTATTGCAAATTATGTTGTGAGATGTTATGTTTTCGGTCCAATTACATGTAAGTGTACAGTATTGGTTTAAAGCAGTATTTTTGCACATTTTTAAGGCAGCGATTGTTTGCTTAGGCTTATGCATAGACTTGTTTTTAAGCTGAGGTTTAGGCTTAGCAGTGGAAGCGCTGAGATGCGGTTGCGCCCCTAAAAAACTCAGGTTATTTTATAAGGTTTTCCACTGTTATTGTAACCCATTAAAATTGTGAAAACGTACACGAGCAGCTGCAAAGAATTACGTACATGCATGTATGTCAGAAACAAATATGTAAAAAGAAAAAAATTATTCATTGGTATATATAAATACAAATGATGGTTTCAGTTGTTTGAAGTTCTTAAAAAACATCCGGCTGCCTGGCACAGCTTGGCGAGGTTTTTTTTGATGATGTAAAAAGTTAACCTACAATCAATTTATTGATACATTGAATAATCGAAGTCAATTTGATAAATAAAAAATGATACATAATTTTTATGTAACTCAGAATAGGAATGAAAGATAACACTGTCTCCTGCATCGGTTAACATTTCAGTTGGAATTATGGAAAGTTTTTGAAGCGAACAACTATTGTTAAAAATGCTCGCTTGTAAAAAGCAGTTTTATGGTATTCCGTACCACAATTGGAAATATCCGGTATCCGGCAGGTTTATACCGGATACTAGAATTAATTTTTTGCCGGATGTTAATCCGGAACCAAATATCCGGTTGAACCATGATACCAGGGTGCAAAGCGGAACTGGATTATATCGGAATCAGAACAGCAAATTATCGGAACTGGAAGTTTTGTGACTGTATATACGGATAATTTGTATTGACAAAAATACTTTGATTTATGATAGTCTGTTGGCTGGGAACAATTTTCAAAAAGGTTGCATGATCAAATTGGCGATGATATTTGGTTCTGTAAAACCTAATCTGCAATCAATCATTGATAAGTTAACTCGTCGAAAGCAATTTAATAAATAAAATGATATAGAATTTTTATGCAACGTATCAACAAGTAGCATTAAAATTAACATTTAAGAATAAAATTAACATTTAAGAATTTCGATTTCGATTGATTGTGCAATCAGAATCGGAATAGGAACTCGTTTTGAATTGAAATTCTAGTTGGAATTGGAATTCCAGTTGCACCCTGTGGTTTGTATATACGTATATGTTTTCAACAAATTTGCTTGTTATTGAATTTATATATTATTAAACTTTTAGCACTCGAAAACGCAGACATAGCAGCGACTATGATGATAATTACAATTATGATGATGAAGAAAAGAGAACGTTTATCATTGGTACGAATTCTTTTGATCTGTAAACATTTGCTGTTACAACAGATTGGTGTGCGACTGGATATCCGACTCCGGTTCCGGCAAAAACGACATCCGGGTCTGGTATTTTCACTTGCCAAGTGTTTTTAAGAACTTTAAAAATTTAAACCATCATTTGTGTTATGTTTGCATGCTCCCGTGTATGTTCAAAAGTTTATTGGGTTACAATAACGCTGGATATCCTGCT
This sequence comes from Enoplolaimus lenunculus, assembly GCA_030248215.1. NCBI lineage: Eukaryota > Metazoa > Nematoda > Enoplea > Enoplida > Thoracostomopsidae > Enoplolaimus > Enoplolaimus lenunculus. The sequence continues at coordinate 146,819 of JASANG010003059.1, read as the reverse complement.
AAAGATGACCAGTGTTATTTTATTTTAGTGACATAACGGTATATGTCAACGTAATAATTCTAATTAAGCGTAAACTACCTCTATTTTATAGTGCCTAGGTACACGGAATTTCCTTAAAGGAACTTGGACCAAACAAATATAGCAACTGAACACAACGCTACATAAACATAGAATAATGGAATAGGGTAGAATTATTGTTAGCTACGTTCTGATATTTGACTGTCATCTGGTAGGGATGTGCCGATATACCAAAGTTTTTGCCAATACCGATGCCGGTTTTTATTTCGAAAATTTGCCGAACCGATTCCGATGCCGATTGCAACTTAGTACATGATGCTTAAAGAACAGACAGGATACTACATGGCATCATTATACGAAGACTGAAACGCTTACCACCGTAAACGATTATAATTACCATAAGAAAGGTTCATTTCAGTTAATTTTTTGAAACACAAACTCAAGAGAGATAAGGAGAAAAATTGATAGCATTCCGACTGACTGTTTTGTGCAAAAAGTATCGGCAAAAATCGGCTAATTTTTTGCAGTGCCGATGCCGATTAATCAGCATATCTCAGCGATGTAGTGTTAGCTTTGAACTAATGCTTCGGCCGGATATTGCATTATCCGACTGTGGTACCCGGTAGCAGATATATTATTTTTCGTCGAAGCAACACAGCCGAGTCGTGAGCATAATGCACTAGAAAACAGGGTTATGGTGCAAGGTATCTGTAGGCTGGCAACAGTTTTCAAAAACGTCGCATGAGCAAATTAGCTATGATTTTGGGTTCTGTAAAAGATAAACTATAAACTATTGATAAGTTAACTCATCGAATGCAATTTAAAAGACAAATGATACAGAAATGTTTTAGCTTCTAAATAGTCTAAAATTGGTAATTCCTGTACAAGGGTTATTGCAAAAGTGGTACCCCGAGATATAAACAGCTGATAATAGACGTATTTTTCCATGTGCGTTAAAAATTTGAAAGTTTCGAGGCCGAGACAGACGTTTGAAAACCATCCGGTTCCGCGGGTGTGAAGTCCAACAATCCGCATCCGCAAAGTTTGAAACATCCTACATTCGTAGCATCCGTAAACGTAACCCCTTTCCATAATCCTGGATACGCCCATGACAGCATTTAAACTTATTAGTCCGTATAACGCACGGCTGATATTCTAAAACTGATTTGATTTTTCAGGGCATGATGACTTACCAGAACCACTTGTAAAACCAAAGCTTGTGCTGCATCGTATGACTCCTCTCGATACGGAAGCGTACGGTGCGTTATGGCCAGAACCAGAAGAAATAATTTATTGGCGTCGTAAATTTTTTCCGGAGCAGGATCGTTTATTTCGACAAGGACGCATCACTCCTGGAGTTAAATTTCCATGGGATGACGAATTTGAGCCCCAGCGAACTCCGACTGTATCTAAAGTGAAACCGTCTAAACGTGGTGGCAGCGGAGATAGAGCAGGTAGCAAGCGTACTTCACACCACAGTGTTTACAAAAGAATGGCAGACGAATATAGTGAATCAGACAGTTTTGCAAGATTAGAAGGTTCTGGTGGTATTGGTCGTGGTCGCAAAATTAAATGCCCGATGTGCTTTTTAATTTTCACCGACAAAGCGGCATGGGCAGAGCACATGGCACATCATCAACAGGGTAAAATATTAGTGCCAGAATTTGCTGAAGGCCGTGGTTGGGAGGCAAATGAAGGTTTATCAAATACTGAAGCTGAAATGGAATCTCCAACCAGTGGAACTGAAATTGACGTTGTATCCGTTGAAAAAGTAGATGGTGCAGACAATGGCTCCGCTTTATCGCAACAAAAATATGTCGAAACTCCTACTCAAAAAATGACATTTGTCCGAGGCCCAAATGAGACAATGGAAGAGTTTCGCAAACGAATTCCAAACGCAATGTTGGCAGCGCAGGCGTCATTTAAGTACAAGCAGGTTCCGACCATTTCCAAAAAGACTGCTGCTACTGCTTCCAGCACTAAACGGTCAACTGCAACTCCACAAGCAAAGGCAACTGCAAGGGCCAAGCCAGGTTCGGTGACGAAGAAAAAATTTAAAATCCGATCCAAGACTAATGGAGCGCTTACGCAATCGATAGCACAGAAACTCTCGAACAACGAAACAGCAGTAGCAGCGTCTCACACAATCGAACAACAATTGCACGCGTGTCGATATTGTCCGTCGAAATTTTTGCTAGAAAAAAGTTTAATTAATCATATTGAGGCGCGACATGCAGAGGAAGTACAAACTGAAAATGAAGCTGCATCAGGTATTGCGCCTGGCTCTCCAACCGATATGGTACATTCTTGCTCTGAATGTGGGAAACCGTTTCGAACACCGTTCGGTTTGCGACAACATGAGAAAATTGTGCACAAAAAACTGAGTGTTGCTAGTAGCGATAAGTTAGTAACTGGAGTAGAACCAAAGGCAACTGAATCTGCAACAGATCAGGAAATGGCGACGGAATTGGATTACTCAGAAGCAGGGGATGGTGGTGCTAAGGTGACTCACGCGGGAGGCTCTGGTCGAGGGAGAGTCAATCCGGCGGTGGCAGAAGAACTTGCGGGGCTTCAAGATATTCTCGCCGATCCTGATTCGTGGCTAGCCGCTAGCGATGACGAGCCGCTAAGTTCTGGGCGAAAAGCAGCACATTTGAAGAAAAGTGGAGCAACTAGCTATGAAACGACGATAGAACAGAAAAACCAGCTGAGTAAACAGGAATCGAGAGCAAAGGGGGCAGGTGCAGTGACCGCAAAAGGTGTACCAGCGCTTGAAGATGAAGCAATTGAAGCAGATGATGAAGAAAAAGAAAACCTACTTGATGAGGATGACGAGGATTATGTCCCGCCGGGAAAACCATCCCGCGGTACTGCAAGGCGCGGTCGTGGACGAGGATTTGCCAGTCGTGGTAGCAGTAGAAAACCAAAACTTGGGCCGGTAGTGTTCAAAGCAAAGGCAAAAAGCCGTGCTGACGAGGCGGCTACGACGGTAGCTGGTTCAAGTAGGGGTCGTGGTGGTTCAGCGGCGCATCAGCGCAAGTCATTGGAACAAGCAGACAAAGAAAATCACGCTGTCGACAGTGGTGGACGACCAGAGTCCTCTGCTGATCCTTCGAGCACGCTTCAGAATGAAAGTACAGCGCTTGAAAAGTCACTTCTCGGTGACGATCTGCTTGGAGTAAGATTTTTACTTTTATCTGATTTTTCAACTCTTCTCGAGACCGAAGTAAGCACTAAAATAGATTGGTATCTTTGCTTAGTGGTCAAAACACATGCCAAGTACCTGGCTTCCATCGGAATTTCTGTTCCGGCCGGAATTCCAGCAAAAATTCAATTCCTGCTCCTGTTCTTGCTCCTGCACTCAAAGATGCGGGAACCGGAATTTATACGGTTTTGCATCAAATTATTCAAAATCATTTAAATATTGGATGCGGCTATTTGCTCACAATAGCAGATTGGCCTACGACATATGTAATGTATTGGAATGTGTTATTCGCCGGCACTGCAATAAATTGCCCATACTTTTTGCACGTAACAGCCAGTTGGAATGCTGTCACTTTCGTTTCTTAGTGTGTAAATTTTCAAAGTAAGAATCGGCATCGGCAAATACTATGGTATCGGCACATCCCTAATATATTAGCCAAAAATGGTTTAAGCGAATTTTACGCTATTTCGTCATCAAGTTTTGCGAAAACACATCAGATTTTTAATCTTACAGTTAATTATCAAAGATGAACTAATTGCAAAGCTACTCATTTCGAAATAATTTTTCAAAAACATGAATTGAATTTCGGCAGCAATTTCGACCTGCACATGAATTCCGGTTGAACCCTTTTCCTGTTCCGGTCGGAATTTCTGCAAAAATTTAATTCCTGTTTCTGCGTTCAAAATCGCTGGAGCAGGAATTTTCGCGGTTTTGTGCAAATTATCCGTAAGAATTTACATATTGGAAACTTTGGCTTTGAAAATTTCTTATTTCAAAATGAGTGTTTTTGCAATAAGTTCAGTTATGTTAAAATGCTGTTAAGCTTAAAAGTCTGAAATCAGATGGTTTTCGTTAAACTTCATGATAAATTGCTGAAAATTCGCTTTAGACACTTTTCGACTGTTTCGATTTTTAGGTATACCCTGATCCAAAAAGTCTGGAGAACGCCCCTAGTTGGCATTTCGATGATGAGCAGTCCGAAGTTCATTCAACTATTGATGTGGAGAAGCCAAGCTCGCAACATTCAAAAGTAGTACAGCCATCAGGCTCGCAGTCAACTCGCGGCAGTGGCCGTGGCAGAGGACGCGGTAAGTTGCAATTAAGTTTGTTCGGATACTTGTACTTAAAAGTTAACTTTACTGCAGTTTGACTTAAATACATTAATACTGCAGCGTTGGCGTGACCATGTTTTAGAAAAGATTAGCTACGTTAGGATGCAGACGGAGTTCCGATTCCGATTAGAATTCTGTTTCAAACTCAGTTTCGATTTCGTTGCAAGTATAATCGGAATTGTAATTTTTCTTCATTTCTAAATGGTATTATTGCGATTGTGCGCAAAATTTCCTGTCAACATTCAAAAGTAGTGCAGCCATCAGGCTCGCAGTCAACTCGCGGCAGTGGCCGTGGCAGAGGACGCGGTAAGTTGCAATTAAGTTTGTTCGGATACTTGTACTTAAAAGTTAACTTTACTGCAGTTTGACTTAAATACATTACTACTGCAGCGTTGGCGTGACCATGTTTTAGAAAAGAGTAGCTACGTTAGGATGCAGACGGAGTTCCGATTCCGATTAGAATTCAGTTTCAAACTCAGTTTCGATTTCGTTGCAAGTATAATCGGAATTGTAATTCTTCTTCATTTCTAAATGGTATTATTGCTATTGTGCGCAAAATTTGCCTGTAGTTCTGTTGATTTTCATAACAACCAGTGCTTATACGTATGAGTTCTCAGCTCACATTTCTTGTATATGGCTTGGAAGCAGGGTGCAACCGGAATTACAATTTACCGGAACCGGAATTTGAAAATTTTACCGGAACCGGAACCGGAAAATGAAAAATGCATTTCACCGAAAATTTCATTTTAATCTTATTCTTTGCTCTATTATTTGTGAAATAACCTTAGTCGAACATAGGTTTTATTTTATTTGTTGTATTTTAGATTTTCATCATCGACTGAAGTGAAATCCACCATCAATGGCTTATATTCGGAGTACAAGTGGCTTTCAAAAGAGATTCTTAAAAATTAGCAAAGTTAAGAAAACGGCCAAATTATAATACCGGAATTTTTAAATCCGGTAAAAATTTACCGGAACCGGAAGGTGAAAAAAATGCCGGAACCGGAATTCCGGTTGCACCCTGCTTGGAAGTTATCATAGAAACATGACTAAAATGCGCTCTCAACCAGATGATTTGATGTAGCGCATACAAACTCATTCCAGGGTTACAACAGGAACTCAATTTTGCCGGAACACGAACAAGAATTGAATATCTTTGCAGGAACCGGAACAACAACCTGAATTTGAAATAATTTTCGTCACCGAATTACTGTTGAACTTTCTAGAAAACTTGTCAAAAAATTGAAGTGAATTTTCAGCTATTTCATCATCAAATTTTCTAAAGCACATCATAGACAGTTTATTAACAAAATTGAACTAATTACAAAAACACTCATTTCGAATTAACAAATTTTTAAAGGCACAGCTTCCAGTATTTAAACGAGAATGCAGGAACAGGAATTGAATTTTTGCAGGAATTCCGGCAAAACTCTGCTATCTAAATGTAATACCAAAATCCCATGTTCTTGATACTGATCTTGTTCATTATCTGCATATCTTTTGTGTGTTCCAGGGCGTGGCGCTCCTGCTCCTCGATCGTTGGCAACATTTGAACCGAAAACATGTGACAAGTGTGGCATTGTGTTTCGACATCCGATTGCTTTACGCAAGCACGCCGAAGCCCATGACCGTTACGATATGCTCTGTCGAATGAATGATGTCGATGTTAGTTTCATATTGTACTTTATTTTTTAATTTGACTTGAAAATTACCGTTTGATTGAACTGAAGTAGTTCCGACTGCATTTGTATAATCAATATTTATATATGTTTGTTTCAAATAGCAACTACCGAGCTTTCCAACAAGAACTAAATTTTGCAGGAAAAGGAACAAGAATTAAATTTTTTGCTGTAACAGGATCTAGGATTTAAAATAATTTTCAACACCGAATTACTGTTTACGACTTGGGCGAACCATGACACTGTACTTATAACAGTTTCATTTAGGAGTATTGCATGTGATGGCGACCATCTCTAAATAAGAAGGCGCGTGTTGGCCAGAAACGCGACGCTCGGCGGTGCATTTTGTACCGTGCGGAACCTCGCGAGTTGCATTTTTCTATCGTGCACTCTTGATTAACCTCGCGAGTTGCATTTTTCTATCGTGCACTCTTGATTATAGCCGTACTATGAGCATTCTATTAATGTGTTTGCTAAATTGCAGGTACTTGAAGAAGCGTCGTGTGAAGCTTGTCAGTTGGCATTCAAATCTAAAACGTTGCTTGCACAACACAACGCATCAATACACGGATGGACGCCAATGCTAAAGTGTACTGATTGTGGTGCTGAATTTCGAAAGCGGCAGGTACATTTGAGTGTGCTCTCAACCGTAGCAATGAGTTGTACTCTCAGATGTGTGTAGCCCCTATCACCAGTTAGTAATTAATGAAATTTTAGACAAGCAACATGTGAGCAGTGCCAACTCTTGATCTATGTGCTGAATATGTAACCTCACCGTTTATTTCTGAAATTACAAATCTTCTGCACACGTTTGCGAGTGCAGGCAGGATGTTTACGTCGAATGTCAGCTAGCTGATTTTACAGGGTCCCCGCGCGTCAGGGAAAACAGGGATTTTTTTCAATTTGTCAGGGAAAACAGGGAAAAATTTCAGGGTTTGTTAAGGTTGTCAGGAAAAAAAATGCGCTGTTAAGTGCTGTTTTAAAAAAATTTTCTAAGTGAACTATTTGTGCAAAAATGTGCTTCATATGCGCATAGTGAACTGAAGGAATTAGAAGTACAGCGAAATAAACATTGACAGACGCAGAAGTAGCACGGAAAACCATTGATTTTCACATCGATGAGCTTCGGAAACAGCAACATTAGATGTGAGTAGCTCTTGTTCTTTTGTGAACTTTTTATTTTGGCGTATGTTCGCGCGATTCAGTGGAAGAAATTTTGGGGTGTCAGTGAAAATTACCGATTTTCCGCGGGGACCCTGTTTTATTATGCCATTTAAGTTTTCATGCCAATGGTAAAGAATACTTTGATTTATGCTGAACCTTGTTCGTGTTGGAACCAAGCCGCAAAGCACGCGTTCCAATTTTTGTACTGACTCTTTGGACTGAATTTTAATATGCGTTTTTCCAGGAACTTATCAATCACATGAAAGTTCATTCGACAGACATAACTAATTCTTGTGACATTTGCGGCCGAATGTTTGTTTCTACCAGGGCACTTGAACTGCATCGACAAAGTATGCACGGAGCACGGCCACCGGCACGTGGAGACTCGTCGAAGCCAGGGTATAATAGTCGTGTTTATTAAAACAATACACAACAAATACAGAGATTTTTGTATTACTCGTTTAGCACGTATAGCATTTTAACCAGTTAGAGAAAGTTGACCAAAATGACACTACCGCAGTTTCGTTTTTTAAATTGGCATAGATTAACGAAAGCAATGCAGAATGTTAAACCTTTCTGTTCGCTGACTTTAAAGGTATAAAGACATATTACCAACTGATGATAGGTCCAACATACATTTGAGAATACGGTCTAGGTTTGCGGTGCTGATGATAGGTGCTAGGACTAAGTACACCAGTGATATCTTGCTTCAAGTTTAGTTAGGTTTTAGTGTCGAAGTTTAGCTGTCTAATTGCGCAGCAACACTAAGTGGTTCTATTTTAGCGTTAAAGCTAAATCTGACAGCGGTGCAGCTGACGAGTACCAGTGTCGGTCTACGTGTGACTTTTGTGGTGCTGTACTAACAAAACCGTCAGCGCTAATACGACACATGAACGTAATACACCAAAAGACTAACTTCACTGCGACGGTTGAAACAAAGGGCATGCCGCCATTCAAAATCGATGTTAATAAAGGCAAATTTATGTGGGGATGTTGCGATGAAGTGAGTCATTTTAGCGTCTTGCAGTCAATTTGTTGTCTTTTTGTTATAAATTGTTTTTTGCTACCTATCAGCAGTTTGTTAAAGTTGGTGCATTTTATGATTTAATAAGTGCAATAGGTAAATTTTGATTAGTAAAAATACTTTTGCTGTTAACAATGAACTTTTGCATAGAAACAGGGCTATGTTAGAAATTTGGAAAGCAGCATTCGACTATTTTACGGGAATTTTAGTGTATAAAACGGAAGCTGATGCATTTTTAATTTTACTTTCAGGTGTTCGACGAGCGCAGCGCTTTCATTTCCCATCGTCGTATGGTACATGGCCGTGTCTATAACTCTGCACCTAGACGGTATGTCTCTTGAAGTAAAAACACATTAGTTTTAGCGATCTTTCAAATTCTGAAAGGTTAATTCGAAAGATGGATGACTTATTCAAATTGTGGCAAAGTCTTACCACTGTAGTCTGCCTTTAACCTGATCTTAAATTAACAAATTGGACGATGTAAACTCAAGTATTATCTCTGCTGTTGCTTGTTTCAAAACATGCAAATTTTTATAGAAATACAAGAATTTTGTTTGTGTGATTTTTTTCATTTCTCGCAGTTCCTTCGGGATGATTTTAAAACTTGAGAAAATTAAAAAATTAATTGGTTTTGTTGTTGGTTTTTACAGTTGTGACATATGCTCGTTGGAATTTAAAAATACAAATGCTTACTCAGCGCACGTTGCTACACACAAGACGAACCGATGTAGCGTGTGCGGTCGACGGTTTACAGCGTCACAGCTGAACGCGTACAAAGAACACATGAGAGCGCATCAAAATGCAGGGGATTTTCCAGCATCAGTTGATATAGACGAGCATGCAAGTGTTGCAAGTCAAAAGGCTGGCGCTGGAGCGCCAGATGCTGAACAGGCTGCTAGCGGCACTGCGGCCGGCAGTAGTGGTATTTTAACACCGCCCGAATCGCCTGATTTACCGTTTGATACAGCGATTGTTTCCGAAGATGAAATATCAATTTTTTCGGACTCCGGAGTTGAGTCTGACGCCGAAATGGTTTGCTCAGGTACGTAAAGTGGTGATTTTGGTATGGAGAAAAACATTTTTAGTCAATACAGTATGCCACTGTTTAACATTAAAAGTTATAGGGATGTCCGTAAAATTTAATTGAGTTATCTTTTTAGCTTTAAAGCATCGAATCCAAACGAGAAGTTTGTGCATTTGTCATGTTTTTATTCCTAACAAGTTGAAAAGCTATGTTAGTTGGAGAGAATATTTACTTCGCAGAAATAAGTGATGTTTTTGCATTTCATTTTTGTAGATACCGAAGAAGATATTGATGATACGTCGTCAAACGTGATTACTTGTCCGATGTGCGAAAAAGTGTTTTCGTGTATATATCGTTTTGATAGCCATTGGAAGTTACACATGGCTCCAAAAGGTATTGTTATTGTGACTTTTTATCTTGTTATCAAAGACATTACTTATTATTCTTTGTACAGTAAAGAAAATAATGCGCCGTTCACGTTAAATTTGTCAACGATGCCACAAAAGCTCTTGTAGACCAGGGGTATCACGAGTTTGTCAACGATGCCACAAAATCTCTTATAGACCAGGGTTATCACGAGGGCATTTTTTAAAACAAGCTCGTGATAGCCCTGGTCTGTAAGAGATTTTTCTTTTAACCCAAGGTTATAAGCTGTCACCGTCTTCCTCGAAAATCGCGATAGCGCAGGGTTATCACACAATTCTGCCTTACATACAGTTTTGTATTTTTTGTCAAAATATTAGAATTTTAAGCATTAAAGCAAACAATTTTAAAATTTTGCTCCTCTGTCCTTCACGATAGCTCATGGCTATGAGGAGCAATGTGGAAATTGTGAGAATCTGTAACCCGAATTTGTTTGTGTTGGTTGTGTGCTTAAGTTGGATTTTTTGCGTTTATGCTGTGCTGTGTTTACGCCGTCTGTCAAAAAATGTCAAATTTTGTGATAGCCCAGGACTAGCGCGAGTTCAGAGGTACGCAGTGACACCTGATCGTGATAGTCCTGGGATAAAAGAGATTTTGTTCCAACGTTGGAAAAATTATTGTGAACGTTGCATCAGCGGTTAGTGTTAAACAAATTACTGTAGATGATAGTTTTGCTTTTTGTCAGTGCTGGTAATATGGTTTTCGTTACTCTTAAGTCGTCGGTTTAATTAAATAGTTGACTTTTGGAAGAAGAAAAAACTAAGTGCCAAATTTGAGCGATCATCATAACGTGCAAACTATAATTTGTGGCACGATGATGATACAATTTCAATTTGAGCAAAGTTAATAATATGCTTGAACTGTCAGTCTGTAAAATGCCAACCTTTCACAGTGACTTAAGTATTTTGGGTTTACTTATCTTTGGCTCGTTTTTAAAATACGAACATGTTTTCATGGTATCAGAAACCAAAACCTGTGTATTTTAAACTAAAACTATTAAGTTCGTATTACTTCTTACTGTTTCAGGATCAGTTTTTGGTCGAATTAATAAGTCGAGCCTTAAAACAGCAGCATTTTCCTTCAAACGCTATCGTCTGCTTCAACAGTTTCGTCGGCCACGTTGTTCCTTGTGCTATCGGCGTTGCGCGTCACGGATTGCCCTCGCTTATCATTATCCGGCATGTCTTCGGTTGTCTCGTGGTACAGTGCAAGATAAAGTAAAAACGTCATCGCCGGCAACTAATCACGCCACAACCAGTGAAGGTGACCAGTTGTCTGATGCCACGTCGGCAGGTGCCGGGGCTACTAGTCCCACGACGCTCTCAGTTAAGTCACCAGAACCGGACGGATCAGCCATAACCAGCGGAAAAGTTACTCGCGACCCGGAAACAGCACAAGCAACAGGCACTGGTGGTCATAGCGGTGGATTTGTTGGATCTCCAACCCGACTTACACCGATCAAGCTAACAGTGTCGCCACGGAAGTCAAAACAACAGCCGGCTACAGACACAGCCCAAACTGGTGCTGGTTCTTCTGTGCTTTTAGCGGAGTTCCATCGTGACACCGCTGCGAATGTATCCTCTGATATAACAAAAGAACCATGCAACAAAAATAACAAGGATGGTATAGAATCGACTAAAGCGACTAGTGATATCGGAGATGGGAACACGCATTCGACCAAAGACGACGATAGCAAATGTGTTGACAGCGAGGACGTAAATGGAGCCAATGAGTCAGTGAGCAAGGGCGATCAAAAGTTTGGGTCAGCATATGCAGTGGACGATAAAGCGCCTAGTAAAACCGTGCATGATGCAAACGGTGATGACTGTGACGCATCAGGTACAGCTTCGGGATCGAAACGATGCAGCAAAGATTTGGGCGTAACAGGCGATACGGTACCAGCTGGAGGGCCACAACACGATGCTGACACAGGTGGTGTGATCAACGAAGAAGACATGGAAGACGCGTTGGATATTGAGGCGCAACAACAGGATATGGTAAGCAGTTCAGTATTGTGTTGAATCGATTGATCGACATCGGTAAAAGCAGAGTATCTGTATCGTTGTTGGTATGTTTGTTAGTATACCGATAAGTGTAGTTTTGCCGTCGAGATTATTTCAATCCAACATTAATACGGTATGTTGGATATGAAGGTTGATATTGTTACGTCAATCCTTTTTGAATCAGATATACATTGCCATTACCTACTAAAACTGGTACATCATTTTATTCTATGTCTAAAATATATTTTAGGGGCACGGCAAAAAGAAAAAGTTTCCTGAATTTGTCGAAAAAGCTTACGTCATTGAATGGAACACGAAGGAGGCTGGACCTAATGACAATCCTTACCGATGTTTGACTTGTGACGCACGGATGGCTGACTTTGTTGCACTCTTATTGCACGTTAAATCGCATATTACACATCCTCTGATACCAGAAAAAGACTCAATGGCAAAAGACGGCAGCCGGGAGGTTAGTTTCGTTAAGCATGTTATCAAATGTATGTTGCACCTATTACCGGTTCGGCTTTCCTTTGAAAAGCTTAGGTCGTAAGCCAGTTTCGTAGACGAAATACCTTATTAATTATGTTGCATACGACACATACATCCTTTACGTGTTATTTTAACACGTACAGTGCATATGCAAATTAAAGTGATTGAACAACCATCTAAACACAACCTCGCTGAAGTGAGGTCGTGAATAATAAATAACAGTTGTATATAGTTCTCAAAGTTAATATATGTCACTCCCAGAAATGTCCCGGGTGTTTCGTTGGAGATTTAGACTAAAATTTAATGGTTGAAACACATATTTTTGTTTCATGAGAGTCAGACTTGAAAAGCCACAAATGTGAATCATTTGGAATCCCTGGCCGGTGCCCCATGGCTCCCTTGACAGATCTGGCCGCTACCCAATTCATGAATATTATGGCAACCTTGAGATTAGTTCTAAGATGTGAATGAAAGCATACATACAATAACTAGGCTAATGTCCTTGCTGTGAACAAAGATAAATTATACATAGTTAACTATTAAGTTCTTATTTTTAAGTAAATATACTGGCCGTCTAGAAATTGTTTCATAGTACGTTGTATTATAGAAAGCGCCAGTGATTGCAACGGCTATAAAAATTCGTACCAGCAAGTCGTTTACGATGTCCGAACCTTTTGCATGTACAATTTGCGAGAAACGCTTCGAATCACGTTTGGAATTGAACGAACACAAAAGCGTCCATGTTCCGAAAAAATCATTCAGGTTTAGTTGCTTTCTGCTTATAGGGTTTATTTGTAGTCTCTTCTCTAGATTTGTAATTACCTGTCTTTAAACATCGGATGATTGTCAGAAATGAACGGTGATGTTTAGTTGTTACTCTGGTCTTTCGCTGTGTCGCGATGGATGGTAGAGGCATCAACCGGGGGAGTTCAGAGTGGGGGTGGAGGAATTTTCAATAAAGTCAGTTGCACAAGCCAGTGTTTAGCTACGCCTGCAATTAACCACATAGTCAAAAACAACGTTTTGGCGTAATTTGCTAATGCATATGAAAAGAAACCCAAATCAAACAAATACGCGTATCACGACTAGTACATATCACACTGAATGGTACACGGGAATTTAAGAAACGTCAAATTGTTAACCGGAGATGAAATACCTTTGCATTTTAGATGCACGGCCTGTCGCAAACATTTTTGGTCGGAAGCTGCTCTAACGCGGCATGTACGGCGCCACAATTCAGCGAACAACTATTGTCAAGAGTGTGGCCGGAAGTTTAAGTCCAACGCTTATTTGCAAAAACATATGGTGTCGCACGAATTGCATAATTCTCTCTATCAGTGTGAGGTATGCAACGCTTTACAGTAGTGCGCCGTTCACAATAATTTTCTCAACGGTGCCACAAAATATGCCCTAGTTCAGGGCTAAAACCAATGTTTGCAAATTGTAAGATATGTAACTTGATAGTTTTGTGTGTTAATTTGCGTTGCGTGCGTTTATATTGTGTGTGTATGTATTGTGGGTGGCTAAATTTGAGGAGGTTTGTGATAGCCCAGGGCTATCACGAGTTTCGATGATGGGCAGACACGTGATAGCCCTGAGCTATAGCATATTTTGTGGCACCATTGACAAAATTATTATGAATGGCGCATAGTACTGAATGATGCTGTGAATAGCAATTTACAGATTTTTGTTTGATTCTGTTCCATTTGCTGTTTATGAGTTAAGATATAATGAAACTGTAAAACGTAAGTTTTGTTTTTTCTTTATATGTGATTTTTGAATATAGTATGCGTCCTACTATCGGAATTTGCGCAAAACGACCCTGGATTTTCTGCAGCTACTACAGCTGTTCATAGCAGGTTTTGAACATGAAAATGTCGACGAATTGCGGAGTTGCAGGCTGGCTGACAACAGCCCCCAAGAACTCATAATTTGTTGTTTCAGGATTGCAATTTATCGTTTTTTGGACTGAGCATGCTAAAACATCATTTCCATACAAACCACCAGGGAATCAAAATTTTCAGTTGTTCAATCTGTGCGCGAATTCACACGGACAAAAAATCATTGCATGACCATATTGCCGAAGAACATCCGGGGCTAAAAATACGCTGTAAATTCTGTCGAAAGGGTTTCAAAATGCCTTCGGATGCAATGACGCACGTGTCTCGTATGCACACGCAAAGTGGTAAGTTATTTTTTGCATTTCTTCGTATAACAGCAGCAGCATACGTTTGTTTCAGTATAAAACTGATTGTAACATGGCAAAAGTGTTGAAAATTTTGCGAACCTTGCGTAGTACAATAAATGCAGTGTGTCCCTGTTGATTGAAATTGTTGGGACTGCATTAAAACGTTGAATTTTGAAGCGTGTAAAAGTTTATGCCTTATATATGCTGTGTGTGGTATGTTACGGTACATGTTTAGTTATTGTAACTTATTTTTTCCATGCGCATACCAATAGCTATCATAATAATGATTTCAGTATTGTCTATATTAATATTAAAGAAAGATATAAGATTATTCTTATTTTATTACTACTGTCGTTTTGTAGATGCAACTTCACGGTGTGCGTTGTGCAAAAAGCGTCACAAATTTCGCCGTTGGCATTCACTACATTTGTGGCGACACACGACGTCATGCGGATTTCAGTGTCGCATATGCGACTCAAGTTTCACTAACGAGGATGCCGCAACAACACACGTCATTCTGAAGCATCCAAGGCAACCTGGATCTACAGACTATAGCCAAGATGACGTCATTGATACAATGATGGTTTACGGAACGGCTTTGGACTCTCTCAAGGTTAGTTAGATTTACTTTTTAATGGTTCAACAAAACCTTAAAGTATTTTTTAGATCGAAACCTTTATGTAATAATAAAGTATGGTCAGTGGTCTAGTGTAGTGTTTATTGTTTTTACTTTTGTTTTTTTTATTTTACTTTTGTTTTAATGGTTTTTACGTATTTCTAGGAACTGTTATGTACATTAGAGCATTTTTGTCTAATCGTGCAATTTGCATTAGTCGGAAAATTGTCTCAAATTAAATTACACACTGTATAAACAATCTTGTGCATTGGTTCAATTGTTTAAACCGTTAACATTTTAGGGTGCTGCCAAATGTTTCGAATGTTATGTGTGCAATCATCGTCTTGGAAGTAAACTTCAAGTGCGCGCACATGTGAGTCAATATCATAAACGCACACGACGGCACATGTGTTCGCTTTGTGAATGCCGATTTACAACCGACGCGGCATTACGTGTGCATTCTGCACGCCGACATGCGTCTGCAATTCTTATGGATGGGTACGCTGCTGTTTTACCATATGCATAATGTGTTTTACTTGAAAGTTTATCGAGCTAAAATCAAGTTTTGTACTGCTGACAACCATATGAACCTGAGGAACGCTGATAAATTGTTGGTTTTCAATATTAAAAATATGGCTCGAAAAGATGCGGCTAACAATACTAAGCTAGTACTAAAATCGGTTTTAGCAATCAGCTCAGTTATCTTGTGCATGAGTTTAGGTTATTTTTATGGTTTCATCTGGACGATATCATTTTTAGGGATAAAATGAAAGGTGAAACTGGCTTGATAAGTCAATCAGACACCAGAGCACGAGGATTGTCAAGTTCTGCTGATGCAATAAAAGATACTTTGGGTGAATTTATGGAGCCTGAAAATCCGTCTGCCTTAACCGAACTGGCTGTAAGTGAATTACAATGCATTGACAAAAAGGTTTTTTCAAACGTTTAGTATCCCGTTTTGTTTAATCAACTTTCAACAGCACGTTGGCTAGCCAGTAGTTACGAGCTTATATTTTATTGTTTTATTAGTACTGTTCCCGTAGCTGTGAGCAGCATAATATCTCTGAGGTTCTGTTGCATGCAAAGTGTTATATTTTTATTTATGATGTGATTCTATGCGTGCTAGTAGACCAACCAGTTAATAAGCCTATTTAGCTATCCATTCGTATGGGTTTCCGCGCTATCTACAAACAACATTTACCACTCCATTGTTGTAGGAAAGTCAAGTTCAAGCTGAACTGTCGGTAATTGAGTCTGGCGTTACTACAGCTTCGTCTAGTGCAGCAGGTACTACAACGTCTACCATCATTACAACCACGGCAATGGATGATGTGAAAGATATAATTGGAAACACATCAATATCGGAACAGCACAGTGGGACTGGCACGAAAATCATTAAAGATGTAAGTAATAATTGTAGTACGTAGCTTAGCTATTCGATTGTTTAGACTGTAGAGTATATCTCATTTTTTTCACAATTCAAATGATTCAGTTATATAATCATCAAAGTTAACATTGAATGTCGACTTCGGTTCGGAGTAAACCATTTTCATGTGGAATATATTCCTTTAATTACATTTATAGGAACCTTCTCAAGGTAAAATCACAGATGCTGGTGGTGTGTCCGACAGTGGTAGCAAGGATCCGGCATCCAAGACAACATTTGGAACGCCCTCAAATGTAGTTGCACCTGCACCGGCGACAAAAGGCAACGAAATGTCAATTGAAGAACAAGCACATGTTCAACTGCTGGAGTTGCAAAAAGAAGCAGAAATGATTGAAAAGAAATTTGCTGATTAAAAAAATAATGATCGTTTGTGGCAGTCATTGTGCATTGATCTCAAATAATTTAAACTGTTGAGTAACAATTTTCTTTGTTTCGGTTTATTCAGTGCTGATTCTGCTGTGGATTGCGGTTTACGTTGTTATATTTTTGCTGTTTTGTTTGTATTTTTGTTATGGCTCGGAGCCAAAAAGTCGTATACAAAATAGTAACATTTTGAGTTATGGACAAATTTTGTTTTTTGTCTTAAGCTGGAAAGCGCTGCCAGAAAACATTATATATAAAGATTATTGCTTTAAGCGTTAGAAATTTTTGTAAGATGGTAGTAATGTTGTATATTTTTAAATCACAAATTATTAAGAAAATTCGTTGCGACTTTTTGCCTCCCATCCAACTTACATAATGTGATACAAAAGTTCCGATTTTTAGTGTCGCATAATGTCCTATGTATAGTCAATCGTCCAGGTCCTGCCGTTCAGTATCGTCAACAACCGGGATTTCTGGGTACAGCGTGTAGTTTAAATGAGTGTTGTGGTAATAAGTTTGCTGGATGCGTTTGCGAACTTTCGGTATATCACTATAGAATTTTGTTATGATGGGCTGTTTAAATTGATTTCTTGGTGTTTCGGTAGTTCATTCTCGATGGGAACACCTCTCAACCTGGAGGGATTGGATCAGTGAAACCGCTTCGTAGAAAATCAAGCGGTGTGATTGGGCGATTAGCATCACAAACGAGAACGTGAAAATATAAGGACTCAAACATTGTTTTGATTTTTGAGTAGGGTAAGTGCATTAATGCAAATTGTTGTTTTTTAGTTTTGACTTTTAAGTATTTGGCTGGATTTTGAAGTGTCTGAAAACGAACTCCTGACTAGCAAAACAGAATGTAACACATTATGCTTCGCATTATTATTTAAGTTTCATTACATGTTTTGCGTGTTTTTGTAAACTTATTCTATTGTATATTATCTTTAACTTCGGATTTAATTCACTATAGCGAAATACGTTTGATTCCAGCGTGCGACTGGATATTTTGTTCTGGTATCCGGTAATTAATAGCCAGTCGCACCCTGGCATTGACACGTTTAACTCTAGGGTACTACGGGATATCCGGTTCAGGTGTCCTGTAAATTAATATCCGGTTGCACCCTGGTTTTGACTCGCTGGTTAAAGGGTGAAAATCGTCGGTTGTTCAGGCTTAAATTCTCAAAGTCAAACTATACTACAGGTTCTTTACAGCAGGACTATAAACGTGTTCATTGCTATTTCTGAAACTTACGTTGCACCGCAAATTTAACCCTTTCTCACATGAATATTTTCTGTTTCCCCTGAGACCTACTTTTATTCTAGGATTCGAACTCCAGTGACTACAGTGGGAAGCGTATACCATCACCACTCAGCTATAGGAGCTTGACGCTCGAGCCCGAGGGAAGACCTACTTTTATGCTAGGATTCGAACTCCAGTGACGGGAGTGGGAGGCGTTTACTATCGCCACTCAACTAAAGGAGCTTGACGCTCGAGCCCGAGGGGGCTCTCACGTCTTGTGGTGATTTAGTACTACGTATACGTGTTGCAATTGTTAAACACGGTGCGATATATATTATTTAACGTATATACACTGCGCTGAGTTGCCTATAGGCAACTCAGTGTGAGAAGGGGTTAAATAAATGCACTAAATCTAAACCCGCAAAATTTCAAAGCGAATAACTAGTCAGATTGACACAACTTTACATTTTGGACCCTAGTGAAGAATAGTATTTTGATATTGAACTATGTACCATTGGTTTTACTGTATAACGTACATGTGCAAATTGATGCGTGTAAATTATCGCTTTACTTGCGAATGTAATGAACCTTCATCTGTGTAAATTTTAAAAATCGAGCGAAAATTGTGCAAAAAATGCCGCGGCCAGAGAGGTCAGTAAAATTTTCCTTAGTCCGGATAAAGCCGAATAGGTATATATTTAATTCTGCTAATTTTAAAAAATTTTGTTTTAGATTTAAGCATTTGCCAAAAATTAAGGTCAATTGCATGTACCGCGCAATTTTTGTGTAAACAGGAAAATTCCAGCACCGAAGTTGCCTGGACTTCCGCAGGAATTCTATCGGAACAATATTTTGCCGGAGACAGAACGGATGACTGAGTCATGTTTAACCATAGAATAAAGGTTTAGTCAAGAGACAATTGTTACTGGTGAGGCATCGAATCTCTTCATATACGGCATTCACCGGTTGTTTATCCGAAAATCGGCCCATAGTACTTTATGGGGCGTTACATTCTTTTGCTTACTCTTAGGACCAACACTTAATCTACTGTTACGCCCTTGAAAGTAATAATGGCCCGAACATCTGTAGCTCAATTTTCTATTTCAGATATCCACATCTCGATTTTGTGCTTTTTCGGTTTCCAACCCTCCTTAACTTGTTGCTCGAAAGGGCCAATGTAATGAACAGGGGCGTAACAGTATTATATGCATATACCTAAGCCAAGCAAAAAATTAGTCTAAAGCTTAAGTTACTCTATTGCAGTTCCCAGAAAAACGTTCCGCCTTTATCTTCAAGTGGGCTCTCGAAAGGAAGTACCCAGCCACGCAAGGTGATTGTTATGACTGTAACAATTCTAAAATTTATTATATGCGACTGCCTTAATACTTCTAGGCAGAGTGTAGCCGGATATCCGATTCCTGTAAAAATCCGTTTCCGTTAAAATAACATTTACCTTCAGAATTTGAAATAAATCACGTATCATGTGATTGTCAAACATTGTTTCATTACAGGTTTCTAGAAAGTTAAGATATAAAATTAGATATTTGAATACATACGATGGGCACTGAATGGTTCATGCATTTCACTCAATTGTCAATCAGTTACACTCTAAATGAAGCGAAGGAAGCGCTTAAAATCATCCCTTATCCTCGTATTGAACTGGGAATTCATGTAGTATTTAAAGTAAGACATTTCACCACCAGTATTCTTTAACTAGAATTACGAATGCGAATCAAGCCTGAAAAATTTTTAATCTCCCGCCGGAATGTTCTATGGCATCACTGGTTCAATCGTGTGAATACCACACCTGCCCGGCGTTTTGGCCGCCCTAGCATATTGATCTGGCGGCCATTGTATAGAACAGGGTCGGAACAGTAGTAATAAGCATATTCCTAAGCCTAAGTGTAAGGATGAGACTGTTCCTAAACGATTACAGCCCCGCCGGAAAACGATCCGACCCTGTTCTATACATGGACCGATCAGGCTTTGGGGACTTGATGCGAGAGTTGAATATTTGTTCAGATTGAAAGTTTTCGCATGCCACTGCAGTTTTGTCTTGAATTCTTACTAAATTTATTATCTGTAACATTGTTTTGTGTTAAGCTAATTATAGCTTATTTATGACCATAATAGCGCTACCATCACTGATTAAGTTTATCCCTTTACTGATTAGGTTTAGTTTAGCAATCGTTCTGGCTTGTGAAAAATGCCATTGCAAAATGTTAATTTGAACGAATGGTTTGTAAAAAATACTAAGTATTAGTTTGTTTTCTGTTCAATTTACAGATGTCTCAAATTGCTGTACCAACGTGTTCGTTAATCGCCGCTCCTTTGTATACATTCGCTCGAGCATATCGGGTTCGTCGTAAGGTTCCTTTGTCGACGCTATTTCGTAATTATTCACGATTCGGCGTTGCAGGATTTGGTATCGGACTTGTTTCTGGTACAGTTATCACTGCAGTGCGTTGTGCGCAACTGTCAAACGGTGAAATCTACGACAGATGCTATCGATTACGTCATAACATTTATCAGCTGAACACCGATCGCATGACGTCATTATGGAGCTTAGTTGGCGTGACGTTTGGCCGTATTCCATGGCTTGTGACGGCGTTTAATCTGGCGTTACTTGCAGCGATACCACGAAATTATTTACTCAAACATACGACTTGGAAGCGAAAATTAAGGTTTGGCAGAAATGTACATGAAGATGACTGACTGACTGATGTTTGATGATGTAATTGCTGTCACAGGGACCAGTCTATGGGTACTTGAGGGTTTTTGGACAGTGTACCCACGCATTTAAGGGTAAGTGATTAGGCATTGGTGTTACGGACGCGGATGTGTCTCAATTAGCGGATGTGGATATTTGGACTTCTCATTCGTGGATGGAGATGTTTCTTTAATTTTCGTTATTTTAAGCTTTCAAATTTATTTGCAATGATTTTTGGCGTTTAATGTACAGCTAAAAATGTGGAATTTTTTGGGGCGAGATCGGAACCGGAATTATGTAGAATTTTTACAAATTCTACATGTCTACTGTAAATTGTGGCTGTTACCACCATAGCCGTTGCGGAGCCAGGGAGGCTGCCCTCCTGAGACTACGCTCGCTTGTCCCCTGTGCCGAGTGAGACACTAAATATACGAAACCACATAAATCAAACTTTTGTGTTGGGATTTGATGAAAAATGTGATTGGTTTCTTGCTCGTTTCGCTCCCGAGGTTTCTTTTATACATATACGATGCCTTTGTGAGAAATTTTTCAATTCGTCGCCAACCTTCAGTTTAGAAGTGTCATGTTTCTCAACCAGTGAGACTAATTCTATATAAACGCAGTTTTGGTTAATGATATTCTCTTGATTAATAGGTTTTAGTTAATATTGTTTCTTCAATTATATTTTTCATTCAAAACATACGTGAGTACTGTAGTGGCCCGAATAAGAGGGGTGTAATAAGGGGGGTCCCATTTTGAGTCCTAAGCAATAGGAGTCCGTATCCATAATAAGAGTGCGTAAGCGGATTGGGTCCCTAAATCCTAATTAGAGTCCATAAATGTCAATTATCGCTAATTGTAGCACAAAATTGACTCCAGGACCAAATAATGTGGATCTGTAACTTTAAAGTGTACTTAATGTTTGAAAGTACATTTCTAAGTATAACCTTGCATTATCGCTCAAGCTATTGACACAAGACAAATAAACGTTTAATTCAACGGATTAAATTGCAGTACCGAAAACGAAAGGTGGCGGAGCTTGGGTTAAAAATAAATAACAGTCCGTAACCGAATAACAAGGGGCGTACCGTCTGGAGACGCCAACTAAATATCAGTCCCCTCTTCTTCGGGTCACTACAATAGTTGTAAATTTAAAATTGCGTCTTGTATTTATTAAATATGGTTTTGACCTTCTGTTACGCAATAGCTAACGATTGAATTATCGGTCTTGGAGGTTTATAAATAATTTGTTCAGATTTCTTAAACCCAAAACAATGAAATTGAAAACATTCATAAAAGTTAAAAATTCAAGCGTAGGTGTACGATTCCTTTTGTTTGGTAGGAAAAAATTGTACGCTTCACATTTTCTGTACCTACCAAACCAGGAACACTTTACAGATTTGACTTCCTTCCCTACCAAACCAGAAGAGCCCGCGCGTGTCCTAAACTTCCGCTGTTTCCAGCAAAACATGTGCTTGCGATTTTTCCTATTAAAACAGCATAAAATCTAGTTTTTATTTTGAAAATTTCTATTTTTTTCGGTGATGACCAAAAATTGACGGAAGCTTTTCTTGGCTGAACTCGGTAGTCGCGTCTCGGTCTCGGTGTCGGCCTTGGGAAAATTTTTACTAATTGCGCGAAGCTTTTTGTATTTTGTGCAGTTACTCACTAAAAATAACTATAGTATTTTAAGTAGTTTTTACAGAGCAGCTAATAGCTAATTTGCATATTACCTTAAAAATAGAGACATTTACAGGTCATTCGGACAAACTACCGTTTTTGACATACCCTTTTTACAATACGAACTTTTCTGGGCTAATGCTAGCTATGCCATGGCAACGGCTGTACACTTTTTGACATTGGCATACGAATTATATTAAATGTGGATGGTGCATTTCGGTTTTTGTCTTTCTACCACTCTCTGGATCGCCCTGTGGTTCCAATATAATATTTGTGGTCAACGTAAAAAGAACAGGGGCGGAACAGTATTATGAGCATATTCCTAAGCAGCCTAAAGCCTAAGCGCACGAATGAGCATATTCCAAAGCCTAGGTCTAAATAAAGCGTAAGAATGACGCACATTTCTAAGCCTAAGCCTAAGCCAAGCAAGAAAATTAGTCTAAAGCTTAAGCTTACTCTTTTCTAGTCCCACAGAAAAACGTTCCGTCCCTGATGTTTTACATGGACCATATTTATTGTAGTTTACCGCCGTTGAATAGTTTGGTTTCCTACAAAAAGCAATAATTAGACTGCTAGTTTATATTTTAGCAAAATAGGTAGGTAATAATTTACATAATAAAATAAACGAATCGTTTGGTTAATTTTTTTGACTGATTTGTCTCAAAATATAAATAAATTGTAGTGATTTTTAATTTTAAAACAAACGTGGCAGATGTTCGTTAGTTTTTTGAAAAAATGACCGATCTGGATTAGTGCCTATTTCTTTTTTTGCAACATCCGATATCTTCGTTGCACTTTTCGTTGTTTTGTTCACTTGTGCTTTTAGTCGCATTATGATGGTATCTTTGTTTCGATTTTCAATGTCACGTTCAGCAGCCATTCTCGCCAACACTGCCATACTCGATGATTTTGCAGATTTGTTATACGGTATAGCAAGTGGTCCAACTTTGCCTTCGCTGTCATTCAATCGTTCAGATTCCATAATTTGTTGTAACGCTTCGTTGACATTCTGTTTGTCGCCTGGTTTGCTATTTTTCTCTAACGCTTTTATCAAATGATCCAGTTTGTCGTGGACTGCTTGCGGTCGGATATCGTGTTCCATAAAATCGGCTCCAACTGCTTCTTCTTCTAAAGACACTCGAATTCCAATTGTATGTTTCATCAGCAGAAATACTAAAAATGTCGAAGTTGCTGAAAACGCTGCTGTTACCAATGCGCCAAGCGCATTGACACCAAGCATTTTACCTCCGCCATGATGGAACAGTCCATTGTAGCTTAACATATCTAAGAAGTTATTTTGGCCAAAAATTCCTACTGCAATCGTACCCCACACAGCGGCTCCGAAATGAACCGGCACTGCGCCGACTGGATCATCAATTTTAAACCGTTCAAGAAGTTCTCCGGTCCCAATTGCAATCGCTGCTCCAATTGCTCCGATTGCTAGCGATTCTGCCGGCGAATACACTGGACATCCGCCTGTGATTGCAACTAAACCGCCCAGGACTGAATTGATCGTGAACCCGATGTCGACTTTGCCCCGTTTCCAAATCAGCGATAAACCTAAGCCTGCTAATCCTCCTCCAATGGCTCCGTTAAGCGTTGTGACCGAAACTAAGCCAGCAATTTTCCAGTATTGCGGTGTCATTCGGAACGTTGAACCGCAGTTGAACCCAAGCCACGCCCATGTTAACATAAACATACCGGTTAACGCAGTAATTGGCGAATTCATCTGAAACATTTATCGCAATATATGTCGTAGGCCAGTCTACTATTCAGGCCAATTACTAATTGTCCTAGGCCAATCTGCTATATTGCGTAATAGCAGTTTGGCATAGGATAAACTGCTGTAAAAAGATACAGATCAATCAGATTTGATTATTTGAAAATACGCAGTACTGTTAACATCATTTTTGTTTTGCTACATCTTTACAATCGCTATGGGGCCTTGGCCAATTGTACACTGGGTTTCAAAACCAAAACTTTTAATAGAATTGAATCCTGAAAATGACTTTGTGTTCTCGTTCTGTTCACGTGTGAGATTTCCCTCTGCAAACACAAACAATGATGAATGGAACCCAAGTAACACTGAACTAACAATTTATAAGACTGGTCTTTTCAGTTCAAACTTACGTCGTACTTTCCCGGCTGTTTAAAGCGATCAGTCCGCGGACCAAGCATCAACGCTGCAACCAACGCGGATGTCCCGCCGTTCAAATGGACGCAGCATACTCCAGCGAAATCAAAAAATCCCAAGTTTGCCAAAAACCCTTTGGATCCCCAACACCAGTACGCTGGCAAACAGTAAATGAATATGTTTACAAATGAAAACACCATATACGCCGGAAATTTCATACGTTCCGCAATCGCTCCGGACACAATTGTTGTCGCTGTGCTGGCGAACGAAAATTGAAAGAAATAATGCGTATAGCGTTCACCAAGTGTATCCGGGTCGGTTATTGTGAAAAAGAAATCTCCATATCCGCACAGCCAATTTGAAGGATTTCCAAAAATTAACCCGTATCCAAGTGCCCAAAACGCAATACCACCAATGCTAACGTCACATACGTTTTTAATCATAATATTTGCCATATTTTTAGACGAAACACAACCGCATTCAAGCATTGCAAATCCTGTTTGCATGGTTAAAATTAAGAACGAGTTGCCTAACGCCCAAGCCGCATCATCACTGTTGAACGGCCCATCTCCTTCCGGTTCTATGGTCGTTGGTTGTCCGCCTATCGGAGCCAGCGTTGTGCCATTACCTGCCATATTACGAGTCCAATTGGTTTTAACATCCAATTGCAGCTTCTGATCGCAAAACAGGTAGTAAATTCGCAATTAAGAAAGTATAAAAAGTAATTAGTTAAGTCGCCGATAAAGTAAACACTTAACGTTTTGAGCAAAAACAAATAAACCGTAAACGTTAGCCATTGTCATAACAAGACATCTAAACACGAACTTAAGTACGATTAAGTACACTGTAAAAAATGGTGAGTCAAATTGACTCTCTCCGAAATAGGCTTATCCTGACTACACAAACTGAGTCAAATATTCGACTCCACCAGAGTCAAATTCGACTCACTGAGCGATTACGGATTAACAGTTCTGGAATATTAAGTTTGGTTTAAATAAAATTGTAGACCTATATGGTTCGTTCTTAATATACAGCAACCCTGTCAAGAAATGGTAAAAAAATAATTACTGTTTAAAAACGGTACTTTGCTCCGGTCACAACTGGAGACCAGGTTTGGTGGCTCCAGTAGACGTTTTGCTGGAAATTGCGGTAATTTCGGCAGTGAAATTTTTTGCATTTTTGTAAACGCTGTACAATTCGACAGTGACCTTGTAACCGTATATAATATATTTTGAAAGCTGTATCAAAGAGTTTGTTGAGTATTCTCAAAATGAAAGTTTTGGAACAATTATTCAACAAAATTTACTGGTAATAAGTGAACGAACTCACAGCAATCGACATCAGTTTCGTTACCTATAAAATTTTGTCTCACCACCGGCTCCGACACAAATTTGACTTCGGTTCCGGGGTTTTTTCCAACTCCGGTCCGTTTGCATTCTGCAGTGTATATTTAACCTAAAAAATCATTTTGTATCGTTCGTATTTTAAGTTACAACTACGAGTAAACGATGGTAACCCTTTCTCACATGAATATTTTCTATTTCCCCTGAGACCTACTTTTATGCTAGGATTCGAACTCCAATGACTGGAGTGGGAGGCGTTTACTATCACCAGTCAACTATAGGAGCTTGACGCTCGGTATACGTGTTGCAATTGTTAAACACGGTGCGATATATACTATTTAACGTATATACACTGCGCTGAGTTGCGTATAGGCAACTCAATATGAGAAGGGGTTAATACTTATTTGTGAAATATATCATTTTTGCGCATTTTGTGCAAAAGCAATAGTCGATTTCTGCATAAATGTATACTTTAAACTCCGCCCGTACAGTTCAAAGCATTCAATCAAAATAAATTAACTTTTCTGTTTTGTGAAATTTGATAACTTTACCTGTTCCGATTGTTGCAATTATTTTCGTAGCTTTCATTTGCTTGTTAGCCCACGTGTTGAACAGTGCCGGAACAGTAGTATAACATATTCCTAAACCTAAGTGTAAGCGTAAGCCTAAGCCTATACGTAAGGATGAACCTATTTTTAAGCCTAAGCCTAAGCCTAAGCAAAAAAGATAGTCTAAAGTTTAAATTGACTCTATTACAGCCCCTCGCCCTGTTCTATACATAGGCCAGGTTGTTTATATATTTGTTGTGGTGCTTACAAGGTGCGCCTGCCGTTTGGTATACGAATGGAACCTGTATTATCCCGTAGTTTCAAAATGTCGTTTACCCTGTGGCTTTGTGAATCCAAAAAACCAACAATACGCATCAATTTGACCCTATTTCACTCTTTATGATTTGACGTATATATAAACACGCAGATTAATACAAATTCGACCGATAAATTTAATATATACACGGTGCCTGCACTGTAAATTGTCAGTGAGTTGCTTTTAACTCAGAATGAGTTATATCACTCAATCTGAGTTAGGACTACCAGAACTCAAAGGTCTGATTCAATTCAAATCATTCTGAGTTGATTAATTAAACTCAGAATGAGTTGAATTGAAACAGACACTGAGTTAGGAGTATCAGAACTCAAAGTTCTGATTCAATGCAACTCATCCTGAGTTTAAGTAATCAACTCAGCCAAAATCAACTCAACTCAAAGTGAGAATCAACTCAACTCATAATGTTTATATCAAGAGTGGATAATTTTCACACGAGTGTGTAACTGGGTACATCCTGTACACAGAACAACGTACCCAGCGCACGCTGCGTTTTTGGCTTGCCCTCCTTATTTTGGGGGTGTACGTTGAATCAATATTTTGAATTGTAGCTAAAGTCGCTCTAAGCTGTGACTTCCCCCACTCAAATGACGGAGGGGGGGTCGAGCAAAAATGCAACGCGTGCTGCGGTACACTTTGTACGGTGCACTACCGCTCCAGTTGCACACTCTTCTGCTGGTGAACATCATCCACTCTTGATAATATTAATTCAAAAATAACTAACTCGCTTAACAGAGTTGATTAATCGACTCATCAGTGCATTGTAATATATACAGACAGACATTATAAAATAGTCGTAAAAACTAACCATTTTGCATTCTGCGATGATTTCAAATGAAATTAATTTGCTATAAATGAATATTAATGTTTTGGCCTAATTCAGCAAGTTGCCTGTAAACCCTTTATAAATACATTTTATTTGTACCAGAAAATTGATTTGTTTGTTTGTTTGTTTTCGCCAGTATTAGAGATAGTAAACTGAAATTTTTTCGTTTAATATGAACCAGGTATGTGTCAGGTCGTAGTAATTTTTAGGAGTGACATTTGGGCATTTAATTACTAACGATTTGAAATCATCGCATAATGAAAATTTTTTGAAACCTAAAAGCTCGTATTTTCAAATGTGAAGCACCTATTACCAGATGGGGATATATCTTGTAACTTTCGAACTAAGGTGCAATGATGAGGTTTGAAATTGAGCACATTTATTGCTTTCGATGTTCTATACTTCTGTGCAAATTTTGACTTATGCAATTGCAGCAGTTCGTTATAGTTTGAAATTCTATCATACTAAACGGGTGATAGGTGCTATATGCATTTGAGAATATGGGCCCTGTTTTAATCTGAATCAAAAATTGTGCAAAAAAGCAAAGAATGTTGCCAAATTTTTTCATATAGGGCTTACAATAATACTGAAAATCTTAATACATTTTTGTGGAGATAAAATACTTAACTAAATTGGCCCGTGTGAAGATCAGGAGCGGAACGTTGTTCTGTGGGACTGCAATAGAGTAAGCTTAAGCTTTAGACTATTTTTTGCTTGTCTTAGGCATAGGCTTAGTAATATACTATTTTTACGCCTAGGCTTAGGCTTCGGCTTAGGCTTAGAAATATGCTCATTGTTACGCTTAGGCTTACGCTTAGGCTTAGGCTTAGGCTTCGGCTTAGGCTTAGAAATATGCTCATTGTTACGCTTAGGCTTACGCTTAGGCTTAGGCTTAGGCCTGGCTTAGGCTTAGGCTTAGGCTTAGGAATATGCTTATACTACTGTTTCGCCCCTGTTCTTTTCATTAGCCACTAAATTGAACAACCATAAAAACATATTTCCCGTATATTTGTAAAGCCTATGGAAACATCTATGCTTGTTTCGCTAGAATTTCTCTCGCGGATTAGTTTCACAGTACGAATTGTCACAACTCGAATCGCTGTCTCTGTCAACATTTCTGACCGTAGTTTTACTTGATTTGCGACTAAACTTCGACGTAAACGTATTCGGAAAATCATTCAGTCGCCAAACAAATTTTTTATCGGTTGTAGTTGGTTTTAAATTGTTCTGCGTTCGAGTGAGTTCCATTTTCGCCAACGCCGTCAAATCGATGCCTCGATTGCCTTTTGTCGGATACGTCATCGGTCCTACGTTCATATCATTGTCGTTATCAAACTTGAATCCTGCTCGATCAATTTTACGTACAATTTCCACAATATCGTTCGAATCGGCGCTGTTCGACGCAAGATAACGCAAAATTGCTTCCAATTTCTCCTGTACCGAGTACGATTTGATGTTATGTTCACAGTAGTCGGCACCGACCGCTTCTTCTTCTCGAGACACCCGAATGCCAACAGTCAATTTGAGTGCCAATAAAACAAGCCACGTTGAAACGCCTGCAAACGTCATTACAATCACTGCACCCAACGTATTGACGCCTAAAAGTCGAAATCCACCGCTGTGTACGAGTCCATCGTACGTCATCATGTTTAAAAAGTTATTTTTACCAAATATTCCCACAGACAACGTGCCCCATAGCGCGGCGCCGAAGTGTACCGGTACTGCGCCAACAGGGTCATCAATTTTGAACCGTATCAGCAGGTACGAAATCGAATTCGCTACCAGTGAACCAATTGCTCCGATGGCTAACGCTTCAGCTGGAGTAAACATCGGGCAACCGCCGGTTACTGATACCAGACCGCCGAGAACAGCGTTAATAGTGAACCCGATATCAATTTTGCCCCGTTTAACGATCATACTCATCGCGAGACCAGCTAGACCGCCACCAATGGCACCGTTGAGCGTTGTAACCGCGACCAATGCGCAAATTTTCCAATAGTCAGGTTCGATCCGGAACGTCGAACCGCAATTGAAACCGAGCCATGCCCACATCAACATAAACATTCCTGCTAAAGCAGTAATCGGAGAACTCATCTGAAAAACAACAGTGTCATTTCGCATAGTGGAAAGTTTAAAATAACGAAAAATTTGTTGCAAAATTACATTTGGTATCAAAAATCACCATTGTACTAGAAAAAAATGCTCAGCACTTGAGCAAAAAGGGATATGTTTCATATTCCTATTAAAAGTATGGTAAACTAGATCAGCACATTCGCTTGATGTAACCTGGAAAGGTATTAAGAAACAATAGCGGCCAAAATCATGTTAATTATTAATTTTTCTGAAACATCTTGCGGACAGCAAATCTATTTCTAACATTGAAGTTTTTGACAGGATTTGTTAGCAATTTTCAGAAATTTCTTAGGGTCGCAGAGACATGGCTGAGGTATACCGTTCTTTGATTTTGCAAGTTAATCGATGTTGCCAGAATACGGTGCGATTTGTGAGCTTCAATAGTCGTGACTATGCAGTGAAACAGATAAATAACTCGGGTGGGAAATGCGCATTACTGTAACAGCCATTATGTTGCCACACAATGCTCTTATGAAATTCAATTAACTATGGTAATACAAAGCCATAGGTAAACTTAATACGTTTTGTAGAGAACTTCAATATACATTCATGGATTCCAAGCAAAATCTGTCTACATTTCAGAAATAATTTCGCTTTGCATTCAAGAAAAGCATCTGTTTCTTACAAAAAATATTACAGAAATTTTGCTGTCCGCAATATGTTTCAGAAAAATTAATAATTAACATGATTTTGGCCGCTATTGTTTCTTAATACCTTTCCAGGTTACATCAAGCGAATGTGCTGATCTAGTTTACCATACTTTTAATAGGAATATGAAACATATCCCTTTTTGCTCAAGTGCTGAGCATTTTTTTCTAGTTTCAACCGCTTTACCAAGCTGCTGCATTAATCCATGGGGGTGACATCGTCCGTTGCGGTGAAGCTAACCGTTTGTGTGAAACCAACCCTTGGGCTGAAACCGACCGTTGAGGTGAAACCAGCCGTTAGGGTGAAACCAACCTCTGGGGCAAAATTAACCGCTGGGGTAAAATTAACCGCTGGGGTGAAACGAACCCCTGGGGTGAAACGAACCGTTGGGGCAAAACCAACCGTTGGGGTGAAACCAACCGTTGGGGTGGAACCAACCGTTGGGGTGAAACCAACCGTTGGGGTGAAACCAACCGTTGGGGTGAAACCAACCGTTGGGATGAAACCGACCGTTGGGGTGAAACCAACCGTTGGGGTGAAACCAACCGTTGGGGAGAAACCGACTGTTGGGGTGAAACCAACTGTTGGGGTGAAACCAACCGTTGGGGCAAAACCAACCGTTGGGGCCAAACCAACCGTTGGGGCAAAACCAACCGTTGGGGTGAAACCGACTGTTGGGGTGAGACCAACCGTTGGGGTGAAACCGACTGTTGGGGTGAGACCAACCGTTGGGGTGAAACCAACCGTTGGGGTGAAACCAACCGTTGGGATAAAACCAACCGTTGGGGTGGAACCCACTGTTGTGGTGAAACCATCCGTTGGAGTGAAACCATCCGTTTGGTGAAGCCAACCGTTGGGGTGAAACCAACCGTTGAGCTGAAACCAACCGTTGGGGTGAAATCAACCGTTGGGGCAAAACCAACCGTTGGGGCAAAACCAACCGTTGGGGCAAAACCAACCGTTGGGGTGAAACCAACCGTTGGGGTGAAACCAACCGTTGGGGTGAAACCAACCGTTGGGGTGAAACCAACCGTTGAGCTGAAACCAACCGTTGGGGTGAAACCAACCGTTGGGGCAAAACCAACCGTTGGGGCAAAACCAACCGTTGGGGCAAAACCAACCATTGGGGTGAAACCAACCGTTGGGGTGAAACCAACCGTTGGGGTGAAACCAACCGTTGGGGAGAAACCGACTGTTGGGGTGAAACCAACCGTTGCTGTGAAACCAACCGTTGGGGCAAAACCAACCGTTGGGGCAAAACCAACCGTTGGGGCAAAACAAACCGTTGGGGTGAAACCAACCGTTGGGGTGAAACCAACCGTTGGGGTGAAACCGACTGTTGGGGTGAAACCAACCGTTGGGGTGAAACCAACCGTTGGGGTGAAACCAACCGTAAGCTCTATAAAGTGGTGGGGCAAAACCAACCGGAGGTGAAACCAACCGTTGGGGAGAAACCGACTGTTGGGGTGAAACCAACCGTTGGGGTGAAACCAACCGTTGGGGTTAAACCAACCGTTGGGGCCAAACCAACCGTTGGGGTGAAACCGACTGTTGGGGTGAGACCAACCGTTAGGGTGAAACCGACTGTTGGGGTGAGACCAACCGTTGGAGTGAAACCAACCATTGGGGTAAAACCAACCGTTGGGGTGGAACCCACTGTTGTGGTGAAACCATCAGTTGGAGTGAAACCATCCGTTTGGTGAAGCCAACCGTTGGGGTGAAACCAACCGTTGAGCTGAAACCAACCGTTGGGGCAAAACCAACCGCTGGGGTGAAACCAACCGTTGGGGCAAAACCAACCGTTGTTGCAAAACTAACCGTTGGGGTAAAACCGACTGTTGGGGTGAAACCAACCGTTGGGGTGAAACCAACCGTTGGGGTGAAACCAACCGTTGGGGAGAAACCGACTGTTGGGGTGAAACCAACCGTTGCGGTGAAACCAACCGTTGGGGCCAAACCAACCGTTGGGGCAAAACCAACCGTTGGAGTGAAACCGACTGTTGGGTTGAGACCAACCGTTAGGGTGAAACCGACTGTTGGTGTGAGACCAACCGTTGGAGTGCAACCAACCGTTGGGGTAAAACCAACCGTTGGGGTGGAACCCACTGTTGTGGTGAAACCATCCGTTGGAGTGAAACCATCCGTTTGGCGAAGCCAACCGTTGGGGTGAAACCAACCGTTGAGCTGAAACCAACCGTTGGGGCAAAACCAACCGTTGGGGTGAAACCAACCGTTGGAGCGTTTCAAAACCAACCGTTGGGGCAAAACCAACCATTGGGGCAAAACCAACCGTTGGGGTGAAACCAACCGTTGGGGTGAAACCAACCGTTGGGGAGAAACCGACTGTTGGGGTGAAACCAACCGTTGCGGTGAAACCAACCGTTGGGGCAAAATCAACCGTTAGGGCAAAACCAACCGTTGGGGCAAAACTAACCGTTGGGGTGAAACCGACTGTTGGGGTGAAACCAACCGTTGGGGTGAAACCAACCGTTGGGTGAAACCAACCGTAAGCTCTATAAAGTGGTGGGGCAAAACCAAACGTTGGGGCAAAACCGTTGGGGCCAAACCAACCGTTGGGGCAAAACTAACCGTTGGGGCAAAACCAACCGTTGGGGTGAAGCCGACTGTTGGGGTGAGACCAACCGTTGGGGTGAAACCGACTGTTGGGGTGAGACCAACCGTTGGGGTGAAACCAACCGTTGGGGTGAAACCAACCGTTTGGGTAAAACCAACCGTTGGGGTGGAACCCACTGTTGTGGTGAAACCATCCGTTAGGGTGAAACCATCCGTTTGGTGAAGCCAACCGTTGGGGTGAAACCAACCGTTGGGGTGAAACCAACCGTTGAGCTGAAACCAACCGTTGGCGTGAAACCAATCGTTGGGGAGAAACCGACTGTTGGGGTGAAACCAACCGTTGGGGTGAAACCAACCGTTGGGGCAAAACCAACCGTTGGGGCAAAACCAACCGTTGGGGTAAAACTAACCGTTGGGGTGAAACCAACCGTTGGGGTGAAACCAACCGTTGGGGTGAAACCGACTGTTGGGGTGAAACCAACCGTAAGCTCTATAAAGTGGTGAAAGTTATAATCGTAAAATTACATAGCTAACGTGTAAAAAGTGTTGAACCAAAATGAAAAATTTCGTGCACTTTCTGTAAGGAGTTTTTTGACCGTAACTATTGAAGACCACACTGGTTTGCAAAATCCTTTGGCACAAATATTCCTTACGTACCAGGATACCAGTGTACAAAATTTAAACGATACAGGTCTGATATTACTTGAGCACCAACATGCGAACTAAACTGAAAATACGCGCTTGAGATGCGCGAATCATATATATGAACACTATCGTGTTCGTATGATAAAACTCGATTTTTTACGGAATCTGTGAAAACGCTTAGCATATAATTTGTTCAATACGTTTATGGGCACAGAAATGTTTCTTTTCGTACAGGTGCCCAAAATACACTGCAAAAATTGGTGAGTCAAATTGACTCTCTCTCCCCGAAATAGGCTGAACGAGACTACACAAACTGAGTCAAATTCGACTCCGACTGAGTCAAAATTCGACTATAACTCGTGAACCTGCAGAAATTTCAAGAACATAGATTGCAAAGTATTGTAACAGCATTCATGTTCTGTATATTGGGCATCAAAATTATAAAGACAGCCGATGAAAACTGTAATAAATCTAAATAATATGCTACACTTCAAAAAAATGGTGAGTTAAATTGACTATGTTCGAAATAGGGTTTTCGGGACTACACAAACTGAGTCAAATTCGACTGCGCCAGAGTCAAATTCGACACCCGAATCGCTCAGTCAGTCGAATTAGTCCCGAAATGCCTATTTCGGAGAGAGTCAATTTGAATCACCATTTTTTGCAGTGTACGCAGCGTTCTATTTTTAGGTTGAGAAGTTTATACCCAAGGCACGATTTTGTACGTTCTTTCTATATACTTTGCCCAGTATATTTTATGCTTAACACTAAAGAGTCTGAAAGCTAATTTTTCTCATTTTATTTTATAACAAGGGCTGCAATTGTAACTTGAATTTGAACAAAAATTTTCAATTTTTGCATTGCTGTTGTATTTTTTGTTAAAATCAAAATAGACAAACATATCAATATAGCTTACCTCATATTTGTGGACGTCTTTAAACCGATCCACACGTGGTCCAAGCATAAAAGCGGCAACCAACGCGGATGTACCGCCGTTCAAATGAACGCAACAAACGCCAGCGAAATCGAAAAATCCCATTTTGCCCAAAAATCCTTTATCGCCCCACGCCCAGTAGGCTGGAAAACAATAAATGAAAACGTTCAAAAATGAAAATACCATATACGCAGGCAATTTCATTCGCTCTGCAACTGCGCCCGACACAATCGTTGTCGCAGTGCTGGCGAATGAAAAATGAAAAAAATAATGCGCATATCGTACGCCCATAATGCTTGGATTTGATTCGGTGAAAAAGAAATCACCATAACCGCATAACCAATTAGACGGCGACCCGTATATAAGTGCATATCCGATTGACCAAAACGCAATGCCACCAATACTAACGTCACATACGTTTTTAATCATAATATTTGCCATATTTTTAGACGAAACACAACCGCATTCAAGCATTGCAAATCCTGTTTGCATGGTTAATATTAAGAACGAGTTGCCTAACGCCCAAGCCGCGTCATCACTACTGAAGTTTGCTGCCCCTACTGAAACTGTTGCGTTTTCGGTCATTTTGCAGGATTAAACTACTAAAAGTATTATGAAAACTGGTCTACGGCACAATTAAGTTGCAGTTGCTATAAAAATTACTCGTTGGTTGTTAACACAATTGATTTTAGCAATAATTTGCATAATAATGTTAAGTCTGTTTAAAGCAAAAAAAACAATAATCATTTAGTTTAAGATTAATCAGGTACACTGCAAAAAATGGTGAGTCAAATTGACTCTCTCCGAAATAGGCTTTTCCGGACTACACAAACTGAGTCAAAATTCGACTCCGCCAGAGTCAAACGTGCGAGCCTCAGTGAGTTGAATTTGACTCTGGCGGAGTCGAATTTGACTCAGTCTTGTATACGCTTATGTCTGCCATACGCGTTTAAAAAACTTGCGCCTGTGGCGCAATGTAAATTAACTATTTTGTTATTTGCGTTCAGCTTTAAGTATAGGCATACATTTAGTCTTTCGTTCACAATAAAAAGTTTCATTTTGCCACCGAAAACATTTATAATGGATGGGTTAACACGTGTCAAAATTCAAAATTGTCATGCGTTAATCCTACCATAACGCAAAAACTTTCTTTATTCTGTAGTTTTGCGACAAAACTTCAGGCTAAATTAATATTGCTGCCGGACAAATATTCTATTGCACAATTTTAAGCATTTCAAACTGATTTGCAAACTTGCAGCGTTGGCCCATGCATAGAACAAGGCCGGATCGTTTTCCGGAGGGGCTACAATAGAGTCAGTTTAAGCTCTAGACTATTTTTTTGCTTAGGCTTAGGCTCAGGCTTAGGAATATGCTTATACTACTGCTCCGGCCCTGTTCTATACATGGGTAGTTGTATACATGAGCCACAGCTTTTAAGCGTAAATTAGAAAAACATGCGTCAAGGTTTTACGCCGTCGATGCCACGGTATGCTAACAATTACGATTATCATAGGGACACGATAGTGTCACTATTATATGTTTCTTCCAAAAGTGTTCACGTCTCTCTTATGTTTCTATCAAAAGTCTATTATTTCTACTATTCTGTTTTGGTGGAATTTATAAACAAACGCATGTCATTCAAGATCATAGCAACCGGTGTTCATGCGCAATATTTAAAGAAAAAATCGTCGAAGTATTAAACCTAAACGTTTTCATAAGAATCGGAACCGCAAAGTTTCGCCTTCGTATTTGGATTCAAATCTTGTCGCAAGGTGTTCTACAGAATCGTAGATTGTAACAATCCAATTTTTTGTGTGCTACATAAGTTATCTCAACCATATACGTTAAGCTATTTATTTAACGAAAATACTATTGTTTAGTACGTATATATGCGAAACATGTTAAGTGGACAATTACGAAAAATATTAGCTTATATATGATTACAAATTAGTAACATAGCTAGTTTTTTATGAGTATTGTTTACCAAGGCGCGTTTTTGAAAACGCAGACGTAACCTCAAGTTGTCGAAAACTGTTTATTTACGAGCTAGAACCTTATGGCTGCAAAGCTTTTCATTCAAAGTGGTGGTCCCTTGAAGTTTAACATTTTATTATATAAAACATACAAACCTTCTTCAAATTTGTGCAACGAAAACATTAGTAAAGCTTATATTTTGCGAATATGTGACTGATAGAGACTCTTTATAAATCTGTGCGTGTTTTAATAATTTTTTCGGTCATCTCTTGAATCGTTAGCCATGCAAATATGAAAATAGTACCGTTGAACTCGGCTCGTCGAGATCTGTGTGACGCCGTGGTGGATGCAGTAATTTCAAAAGGATCGGTCGCTCAACGTATAATAGTGTAAAAAAGACGAGAGCGAAGTCGAACGCTAATTTAATGCTGAATCTTAATGCAAAACCTTTCTGAAGCAAGCAGTCTCTTTCAAAAACGTGACGCTCGAACACAGCGGGCTCTCGTTATGGTATGAACCGGCCCGGATTTTTCAGGCCCAGGCCCGGCCGCCTTAGTTTTTCATTTTCGAAAAGAAAACAAGAATAAGTTACAAAGCAAACCTTATAGTTGCGGATTCGCAGTTTTGACTGGGGATGGAATTGCATTATTAGAATTTCCTATACAATTAAGAGGAAACGAACAAAAGTGTGTTTCAAGCAGTTTTCCACGTCCGAATGTTGATGCAGATGCGTATTCAGCATGTTTCACAAAATATTTGTTGCAGCCATATTTTTAAATGCTGCGCTTTCCAATTATATATTTAACTCAATTCATGTGCGAAATCCAAAATGGAAAGTATCGGAATCAGTATTCTTCTAAAATACCGATTACAATACCGATACGGATTGATGGTTCTACACTACTATGCAGCATAAAGTCAGTTTTCACTAGAGCAAGTACTTATCAATTGTATTGATTTTCTATCTGAATTCAAACAATTTATATGAATTAAAATATATTAGCATTATAAATTGAGCGAGTTACCTAATAAATAAAAATGAAATTTGGAAAGCGCGACTTTTGTGATTATGAAAATGTAGTTGGAAATTTTCATGGAAATATAGCTTAACAGTTCTAAAGCAATTATAATGTGAGTATCTATAACTTAAAATTTGAATATTTTCATGCTTAAGGTAAATTTACATCAAATTTCTTCATAAAGTGTAGTAAAACTAGAATGAAAAGTGCCCCGATGTGGTCATAGAAAACGATATGTTTCGGGTATTGTAAGATTTTTAGTTGAATACCGCTTGTATTACAATTTCCATGCATGCGTATAAAGTTTTAAAACTAGATTAATTTGATGCCAATCAGCGTCCTCCCGAAACATGACACAACAATACTATAGAATTAATAAAAGTTAAATCATTCAGTTTGATTGACTGCGTAACGAAAACATGTCTGCATCGTTCTATGACAGCGGCCAAATAGACATGTTTTCGGGTCTAGCCATTTTTCAGCTGCGCTCACCGCCACGTACGGTTAAATTTTGATCCACTGTTTCGAAATATTATAATAAGAAATAAATACTAATATTGTGTTTTAAAAATAGTATATAAATAGAAATTAAGCGTAAAATGCTGATGACCCAATAATAAAAACAGGAACGGATCAGTATTATAAGCATATTCCTAATCCTAAGCTTAAGCCTAAGCGTAAGAATGAGCATAATCCTAAGCCTAAGTCAAACAAAAAATTAGTCAAATCTTCAAGCTTATTCTATTCTAGTCCCACAAAAAACGTTCCGCCCCTGATCGTTACATGGCCGGTCAATTGGAATACAACGCAGATTTCGTCAGCAAAGTTGCAAATGTTTCGTTACATAATCACTCAAATATTTAAATATTTTAATGTTTTAAAAGTTTGCTAAAATCTGGGTACCGTTTAGCCAAGTATGGAGAGGGCACTGTGCGGTACAAAATTTATACAGCTCCAAAACTTGATGGGTTATCGTTTTCTATAGCCTCGTCGGGACACTTTACCATCTATTGTGACTTTTCTCTGATAAAGTTGCGGACATGTTTTCGTTACGCAGTCAATCAAACTGAATGATTTAACTGTTATTAATTCTATAGTATTGTTGTGTCATGTTTCGGGAGGACGCTGATTGGCATCAAATTAATCTAGTTTTAAACTTTATACGCATGCATGGAAATTGTAATACAAGCGGTATTCAACTAAAAATCTTACAATACCCGAAACATATCGTTTTCTATGACCACATCGGGGCACTTTTCATTCTAGTATAACTTTGATTCACAAGTAGAATATAACAAAAGGCTATAGAGGCGTGCCACAGTAGGGATATGGTTTTACATTGTGCCACAAATATGGACGGTATATTCACGTTTAAAAGTTTTTGCAAACGAGCAGAGCGAGCGAAAAATTTTTTACGACCTCTCCAAGTCGGTTATTCGACAGCTTGCGATACTGCCTTTATCCAGTCTTTCTAACAATTTTGAGAGGATATATTTCCTGATCTCTCGTATATACGACCCTGCCGGAAAATCTGAAATTGCGAACACGGCCCACATTTAAAGGTATAGTTTTGTGTTTGATCATAAAAAAATTACAAAATTGACAAAATTTAAAATATTCGCTATGTTTTCTTGTGAAAAAATACGTTTTATAATAGGTAACATTCGTATAATAAATGCCAATTTGGCCCCAATGTTGTAGTTGTTTTGAACTCTGCGTTTCGTAAAACGTGCTTCCTGGTTTTAATGCGAATTGTTTATTTGATAGCAAGCGTGCATGCTGGCCAAGAGTATGCAGGATTTCAACAGGAACTAAAGTTTTACCGGTGTTACGGTTTAATTCTGCCCCCGGAACAAATGAACTGGTTTAAGTTTTCCCCAGTAAAGTCGCGGTTTAATTCATACTGTAGTGAACCGAATAAGAGGAGCTACTGATATTTATTTAGTCTCTCCGGAGGATGCCCTTGTTATTCGGTTTACGGACTGTTATTTATTTTTAATTCACCCTTGGTTACTGATATATATTCAGTATTGCAACTATCCGTTGCATTAAACGTTATTTTTCTGTATCAAAAGCAAAACCTTGAGCGATAATGCGAGGTTATACGTAAAAATGTACTTTTAAAACTTAAGTATGCTTTAAATTGTCGAACTCAACTTTAGTTGGGCCTGTAGTAATTTATCCACTACAATTTGGGATAATTGACATTAATAGACTCTAATTTGGTTTTAGGGACTCTATCCGCTTACGGACTCTTATTAAACATGCGGACTCCTTATGATTAGGAGTCAAAATAGGGACCCCTTTCTATTACCTTCCCCTTTCTTATTTGGGTCGCTACAGCACCAACCTAATCCTTCCGCAACCTTCGGTTTAACTCTTTTCAACAAATAAAAAACCCTCAGGCTTATATATTCAGCACTGTTGTAGTTGTAATATACATAATGTAAAATATACTGCAATCTCCAGACACATTTGTGTGCAATGTTTTGCGCAATTCCAGTGCATTTCTAGGCGTTTAATTTTGGAACACATTGTTCAATTTCGATTAAAATAGAATAATAATTGTATGTTTATACGCAAAAAAAAAAGAAAATATTAATTTTTCAATGATGTAATTTGTGACATTTCCATTTTGCTCAAACGCCATATCCAAAAGCACAATCCGACAATGTTCGGCAGTATATTATGTTTTTGATTTTTACAATAAAAACCTTGAAATAACATATAATAAACAATATTTTTTTGTTTCAGGTCACAAAGTTTAGAACTGAGGTCGGGCATTAAAAATTACGTTTGCGTGAAAAGTAGACTTCTTGGGGGTAGCAAATTCTATTAGTTTTGAAGGTCGAAAAGCAATATTCAAATTTTATTAAGTTGGTATTCTGAATACGGGATAAGAATTAAATATATCGTAAAGCGACGAAAAATTAAATCGTAAAGCGACGAAAAATTAAACTAGTCTAATTGAGTCCAATTTTTCGGTGGGAGGCCGAATTAAACAGGGGAAAGAATTATACCGAAAACCCGGAACATGAACAGGAACAAAAACGATTTTTTCGCAGAAACAGGAACAGGAACACGAACCGGAATTTGATTTTTTATCACCGAATTACAGTTACATCTTTAGACAACTAGCCCACAAATGGCTAAAGCAAATTTTTCATCTATTTCATCACTAAGTTTAACAAAAACACATATTTTTAATCTTACAGTTATTAGCAAAATAGAACTGTAATTGCAAAAACATTAATTTTGGAAATGAAACTTTTTTAAGACAAACCTTCCATATTTATATATGATTATGAATAATTTAATACAAAACTGTAAAAAATTAGCGGTTCCTACATCTATTAATGCAGAAACATGAACAGGAATTGAATTTTTGCAGGAATTCCAGTTGATGAACGCTGCAGACCACTAAATTATAATATGTGGCACAAATAGAAAACGGTAAGATTTTGTCTTTTAGCCCCAAAACACAAAATTATCACAAATTAGTCGACAGGTTTAAATCAATACTGTTCTGTCTCGGTATCTCAACGCCGAAATATTTAACAAACTGTGTGACAATAATATACCTTTAAATTTTCTAACTGACCAACATAACCGTTCAAAAAATATACAAAAAATTTAAAGTTAAGCCGTATTTAGGCTTTATATTGTTCATAGCTGTTTTTAGCTGGTTGCACTGTTACAGGAAACATAAAAAATATTATTTCTCACAAACCATTTTAGGTAAACAAATCGCTAAACAGGTAAAACGATATTTATACAATTGCTCTCTAAGCACACTTTTCCCTCTCATGCATAGCGAAATATCCCGGGTATCAATTGTTCTACATCCCAACTTCCAAGACCGCAATGCGTAACACTGCAAATATAACAGAAAACACAATAACGCCTGTTGCTAATTTTATACTGAACGTTTCGGTTCCTAAGTAGCTGGCGTAAGTTCCAGAATGCCCAACGATTAGGATTAGCAGAGCCATGTGCATATAAATATCAACCAAAAAACAAACTCTCCGTTGGCTATGAAACAAAGGATTGCGTTTAGAAATTTAGCTACCAAGCATTGTCATTACACTGTTAAGCTTTTCATTCATACCTGGGCCAATGTTAAAGGCGTCCACGTTTCTAGTGGGTCTATAAAAGAGTAAGTTTAGATTCTAGATTACGTTTTTTTTGCTTTTAGGCTTAGGCTTAGGCTTAGGCTTAGGAACTCATTTTTGCCACGCTTAGGCTTAGGCTTTAGAATACGCGTAATCTACTGTTACGCCCCTTAAAGGCAACATTGGCCCGTATATCATTTCGTTTTTATTGACATACTAAAACCGGTTTCATTTTGGCTCAACATTGTTTAATTTGACGTAATCCAACTTGAAAAATATTTAGAGAATTTTCAGACTACGAGGGTCGTGTTTCTAGCGAACCTATTTTGATTTGTTCTCAAATGATTTAAATTTTGCTTGAAAATCAACGCGTACAAATGCACATTGTTGCGTTTATACGGTTGAATTCTGTCTTAGCGCAAGCAAAAAAAACCTGTTGTAAAGTTGCCACAATTCAGAACCGCAGGGGTTTATTGGTATTCGAAATCGGATTTATGGCGTTCGGTGTTGAAATACGTCGCAAAAAACTATTGTCACGTGACGGCGGATACGCTGAATTGACGCCGGAACTAATACTACCGTTAGTGAACCCGTTTTGAACTGGCGTTCGAACTGGTTGATTTGGTTCGATCGCTGGAACAGCGTTAGGCATTACTTCGAATGCGCCATTGTTTGGTTTGTCGTTGTACGAGCATTCGTTGACGCCAGTAGTTCCGCTAATGATATCCGTTGGAGGTGATTGTCGCCGAAATG
Source organism: Enoplolaimus lenunculus (assembly GCA_030248215.1). NCBI lineage: Eukaryota > Metazoa > Nematoda > Enoplea > Enoplida > Thoracostomopsidae > Enoplolaimus > Enoplolaimus lenunculus. The sequence continues at coordinate 104,457 of JASANG010003059.1, read as the reverse complement.
CGCTTACACTTCGATGTTTGTATTCTGATAGTTTGTTCACATAACTTTTAAACATGCCAGCCAGTCGGGATTCTACGTTCGCTGCGGTTTCGGTGGTTGGTCGTTGCAAATATTGATCAGATTTAGACAGTTTATCTTCAATTGAATACGGGGTATCGTTCCAAGCGATTGTTGTTTGAAACGACGATCCATCCGCGTGATTTGCAAGCCGTTGTTGGACACTTTTGTGCAGTGGCGGACGACGTCCAGCTGGTATCGCATATCCATTTCCAATTGAGATTTCTCGCGAAACGTTGCGTTGGTTTTGCTCGTGTTCGCTGGTCGCCAGATGAGCATCGGCCAGTTTGCGTGATTGTGTCAATTTTGACAACGCCCGTAAATCGATGCCTTTCGCCGATTTGGTTGGCAACGTCATTGGTCCGACGGTTAAATTGCTTGGACGTCGTGATGATACCAAAAATTGACTATTGGACGGCAAGTTGTCGTTGTCGTGTTTCAGATCGACCATCAACTCTTTCAATAACGTGATCATCGTTTCACTTTCATGATCTTCAATGCTTCGAAATATACTTTCGAGTCGATCTTGGATTGAAAAATTTTGAATGTCATGTTCAACGTAATCCGCACCGATCGCTTCTTCTTCGGGTGTAACACGAATTCCAATGGTCACTCGCAGGATCAACAAAACAGCGCACGTTAGTCCGCCTGCAAACGCGATAACAATAACTGCGCCGAGTGTGTTGACGCCTAACAAATACAGACCACCACCGTGAAATAGCCCGTCATACTTCATCATATGCAAGAAATTGTTTTTTCCAAACACACCAACTGCCAACGTGCCCCATAACGCTGCACCAAAATGAACCGGAACCACGCCAACAGGGTCGTCGACACGGGCGTACCGTAACATTTCATCAACTGCAACCGCAATAATAGCACCAATTGCACCAATGATCAGAGCTTCTGTCGGCGAAAATACCGGACATCCGCCTGTGATCGATACTAAGCCGCCAAGTAACGAATTAATTACGTAACCGACGTCAACTTTGCCGTGTTTCAGTAGCATACTTAGAATGAGTCCTAATAACCCGCCGCCTATGCCTCCGTTAAGCGTTGTAACTGCGACTAGTGCCGACACTTTCCAGTATGAAGGCGTTATTCGAAACGTTGACCCGCAGTTAAACCCGAGCCACGCCCATGTCAACATAAACATACCTGTCAGTGCTGTTACTGGTGAACTCATCTGAAAGTATAGCTAATATTTTGTGATTCAAGGATATATTTTTTGTGCAAAACAGATAAAACGTAATTTTTTAGCAAAAACGAAGCAAAAATGAAAATATATTACGCTATGAGTAAATTAAAAAATTTGAAACAAAAATTAAAACTCGGGGAAGAACATAAAAAAGGAATGATTGTGAAATAACTGAAACGTTTGAATTTACTGTTTATGAAATCTGGTGTTAATTTTTTGACTATTTCACTATGTTGCACGATATTTCGGCCAATGTAAAGAATAGGGGCGAAAAAGTATTATAAGCTTATTCGTCAGCATAAGCCTAAGCGTAAGAACAAGCCTAAGCGTAAGGGTGATCCGATTTCTAAGCTTAAGCCTAAGCCTAAGCGTAAGAATGCGTTTATTCCTAAGCCTAAGCCTAAGCCTTAAGCCAAGCAAAAAATTAGTCTAAAGCTTATTAAGCTTATTATATTCTAGTCAAACAGAAAAACGTTCCGCCCCTGATCTTTACATAGGTCGCTATTTCAATGCTATACTATGTGTAAAAACTGTATATTTCACAAAAACCGCTTTAATGTTTACAAAATTTGCGTAAATTTGATAATTATGTTAGTTATATTTTACTATTGCGTACTTGTGGAAATTGTTACATTCTACGCAGATTTCTTGTTTGAACGAATATACTGTACACTGTAAACTCCAGTGAGTTGATTTTAACTCAGAATGAATTGAATCACTCAATCTGTAGGACTATTAGGACTCACAAACCCTGAGTTGATTCAACTCATTTTGATTTAATTAATCAACTCCCCCGGAGTCACCACATCTCGCATGGAAAATCATCTCAACGCAACGTGAGTTAAACTTTACAGTTATGCGGAACTACAAAAGCTATATTTTAGGATAAAAATTGTTCAAAATTAGGAATACACTCACAAAGTGCCACATAAAGTTATGTTTGTAGCAATACTGCAATCAAACGAATAACTGTTTCATATAAAATAAATGCTAAATATACAAAAAACAAGCGACGCCCCTAAAATCATACTTTTAAACCGATCCAAAGTTGCACCCAAATTTTGCTGTTTTTATATTATCAATTCAGTTTCTGATAAACAGCAAAACTTTGTACGCACTATTCACACGTGCAAGTTTTTGTTGCGAGAAATTACAGCTGCAAATTGCACGTAGAACTTGCATTTTTTCGTCAGCCAATGAGAAACCGGCTGCAATAAATTTAGTGAACTTGCATGGTTATTCACACATGTGAACTAAATTCCTAGCTGTGATATTTAATGAATTAATTGCAGCTGCATGTTTTTCGAACGGGATTTTGGACAAAACTTGCAAGTGCAAGTTGCAGCTGCAAGTTCTCGTAGCAAAAACTTGCACGTGTGAGTACAGCTTAAACGATTTAACTCCTACAGTCTTCCGTTAATTAACTTAATCATTGTTTGCTTAGATTTTATTCTCTCGCTTTTAAAGACCGACAATTTGAAAATTAGAGAAAGCACTCAAATGAAAAGACAAAAAATTTCTGTTTCCACCGCGGTTTATATTCGCCGGGTACGTAAAACTACAGTAAACCTTACCGCATACGCATTCGGATTACTGAATCGATTTACACGTTCGCCGAGCATCAACGTAGCAACCAGCGCTGACGCACCGCCGTTCAAATGAACACAGCAAACGCCAGCGAAATCATAAAATCCCATAAAACCTAAAAATCCTTTCGCTCCCCACGCCCAGTACGCCGGAATACAGTAAATAATGACGTTAAAATACGAAAATACCATATACGCGTGCAATTTCATTCGCTCTGCAACTGCGCCCGACACAATCGTTGTCGCAGTGCTGGCGAATGAAAATTGAAAAAAATAATGCGAATACCGTTCGCCCATAATTGTTGCGTTATTTTCAGTGAAAAAGAAATCACCATACCCGCTGAACCAATTCGACGGCTCGCCATATATCAACGCGTATCCAACGGTCCAAAACGCAAGTCCGCCAATGCTAACGTCACAAACGTTTTTAATCATAATATTTGCCATATTTTTAGACGAAACGCAACCGCATTCAAGCATTGCAAATCCTGTTTGCATGGTTAAAATTAAAAATGCACACGTCAACGACCACGCGGCATCATCGCCTACAAACGGTGCATCTGCAGGCGTCGATACACCGGTTGCCGTGGTGCCAGTTTGATTTGATTCAAACAACGAATTGCTGTCGTTTGAAAGGTTTCCTGTGAGGTTAGTGTCGTTTGCATTGGTAATGCTTTCCATTCGCTTTGAGTTCTGTGTTGTGCAATTTGTTATTCTATAGTAAATTTTGAACGATCAGAGTCATTTGTAGCTGGCTATAATTTAGCAGTTTGGTTTGCTGGAAAAATAAAGTATATACAATGAAAAAACAACCACGTTTCGCACGCGTGTTTTGTGAATCAGGTTTATATCGTATTTTGTTATTTAAGTTGAGCCATACAGTTGGCCATTGTGTCAAAACGGCCGAAGTTGAAGCTTAGGGTTTAGGCAATTTGCTTATCTGTATGTTGCTGCGATTAGGTTTGAACTAATGATATTTTGCGAAATACAGCCAGAAAGGAATTGTTATGTAACGTACAGGTAGTGAGAGTTTATTGGTCTATTTTACTGTTAAAATATTAACTCAAAGTTCACATCGTGTCAAAGATTAACGAAACATTTTAATAACATAATTTGCACACAACAACATACACATATCCGCTTGCAAACTCACTGCAATCGTGGTTTAGCTTTTGCGAAACAGTGCATTGTGCAGTAAAACTGCAAGTAAATGCTTGATATTTTAGAAGCATAATCAGAGCGGCCCATGTTACTTTAAGGGGCGCGTCCAGGTTTCTAGTGGGTCTATAAAAGAGTAGGTTTATATTCTAGATTACATTTTTTTGCTTAGGCTTAGGGTTAGGTTTAGTAACACATTTTTGCAACGCTTAGGCTTTAGGCTTAGGAACACGCTTAATCTACTGTTACGCCTCTTTTAAGCTAACATTGGCCATTAACAGAGGTATAAAAATTTTGCATGATGTTTTACAGAAAATATCTATTTTTTTACAAAACTATACACCATTTCAAAAATTTTTATGTTTTTGTAATGAATAAATATTTTCGAAACGAACATTGGATCAATTTTGGATTTCAGATCGCGTCTGGCAGTTCTATGTAGTTTTTGCAGACCAAACACTGTGAACAGTCGGCGTAAACGTTTTGGTACACTGCAAAAAACGATGAGTCAAATTGATTCGTTTCGATTTACACTGCAAAAAACGATGAGTCAAATTGATTCGTTTCGATTTCCTGATCACAGAAACTGAGTCAAATTCGACTCAATTTGGCTCTGGTGGAGTCGAATTTTGACTCAGTTTGTGCAGTCAGGAAAAGCCTATTTCAGAGAGTCAACGTTACTCACCATTTTTTGCAGTGTAATGTTTTACTAGCTGGTTTGGCACCAACGTTTAGCGAATAGAAAAACGGCTAAACGGTAACAATTCAATTTTTATGCCTGGTATAAACCTGCTACACTCCAGATCGCGTTTTATATTTCAGGTTCGATGCAGTTGAACGGGTCACTTGAGCTGACAACAGGGCCCATGTATAGAACACGGCTGGAACAGTAGTATAACCATAAGCCTAAACCTAAACCTAAACCAAAAAAGTTAGTCTAAAGCTTAACTTGACACTATTACAGCCCTGCAGGAAAACGTTCCGGCCCTGTTCTATACATGAGCCAAAATAAAGAAACACATAAATGTCGTGAATAGTAACCACAGCAAATCAGCCAACGCAATTTTAGTGATACGAAACATTAAAAACAATCACTGAAGCCCATACGACAAACAAAAGTAGGAAAAATGGTCAAACAACCTAGCAATATTGTTACTCACAATCTTTTTTAATTTATAAAATTTGTATATCCCCAAGATTTAAGCGTAATTCAACCTTGAACAAACATTACCTGCGAATATAAATATTCAATGAATCACACGATATATAATGCGTTACATGAGGGTGCAGATCAGATAGGATCAACAAGGAATAATGATTCGGTTATTTCATTTTGTTGCATACAAATAAGGGGGGCCGGAGCAGCCACCCCCATAACCCCATTTGGGCGCCCAAAAGGGGCCGCACCCCTAAAGGGCACTTCCATCCTAACCGGTTGAAACAAAAACCGCCGAGGTTTTAAAATACGTCTGGTTTCTCGCTCGCTTCGTTTGCGAGTTTTCCGGCCGCCCCACCCTGGTGTTTGAAGAGAGCCCGCACTCACGTCGGCTCCGGCACTGCACATAAGCACAGTGGCGTATCAACGGGGTACCAGAGCCGCGCTCTTCCAATCATTGTTCATTTCTGTTGGGTAAAGCCGTTTTTATTAGGGTTTCGGTACCAAAAAACAAACAAGACCTAAGCCAAAGCCTAAGCCTAAGCGTAAGAATGAACATATTCCTAAGGCTAAGCCAAAGCCTAAAGCCTAAGCCTAAGCGCACGAATGATCATATTCCTAAAGCCTAGGTCTAAGCATAAGCATGAGCGTAAGAATGAGCATATTTCTAAGCCTAAGCCTAAGCCTAAGCCTAGGCCAAGTAAAAATTTTTTTCTAAAGCTTAAGCTAACTCTTTCTAGTCCCACAGTAAAACGTTCCGCCCCTGATCTTTACATGGGCCAAAGAAAGAAACGCTCTCCGGACATACAGTTTTTAGTCAAGGTTTCAATAAACATCTGCAATCATTGCACAAGGCACATAAAATGTGTCACATACCCTTAATTCTGAAATGAACCAATCGTAAATATGCTTAAACCGGATATTTTGTGAAAATATATAATGATAAGCGTGATGGACATTTGATATTTTTTCATATCCGGATATCCGTTAACAGTAATTGCCGGATTTTGTCCGCATTGATATCCCAAATTTATCTTTGAAATTTTTACACGTTTTCGACCCTCATTTTGTTTGTTTCTTTAACCAATTCTTTAACATATTATCGCCCATTGAAGTGTCCTGATACTAAAAACGACGTAAATTCAGATCCGGATATTTGTGCTCTATCAATAACATATGCTAATTTAAAATAGCTACGGCAAGGGTGCAACCATAATTATAAAATACCGGAAGCGGAAGATTAAACAAATACCGGAACAGGACCGGAAGATTAAGAAATAGCGGAACCGAAAACCACGGTGTAAACGGATAGTATCATAACAGAAACGGAACCGGATAGTAAGAATCAAGAAACGGAAACGAATAGTGATTGAAATAACGGAAACTGAAACAGAAAGCAGATATTGAAGTATATATGAAAGTTTCAAAGATGTTTTACTTTTCTGCCAACACAATTGAGACGTGCAAGTATTCACCGAAAAATTGTGAGATATATACGTAACTTAATATAAACTAGTAGTTTTGAGCGTACAAATAGTTGAATTTTCGTTATTTCTAGAACGAAAACGGAAACGGAAACTGATACCGATTTTTACCGGAAACGGATATCTGGTTACACCCTGCCGGAAACCGAAAAATACTTAATACCGAAAAATTCATTTTTAAAGCTATTTTATGGAAATCCTTCGTGTAAAGAACACCATTTAGAATACAAAAATTCTGAAACAAATGTAAAGCTTGGAAACGTATGACCAATACGAAGTGTGACACAATTGAAAATTTTGGCAATACACGCTGAAACAATTTTAGAAAAATAAGTTATACCAATTTTTCTTAAATTTTCGAATGAGAAAAATTTGCATACACCGAAAACAGCGGAAAATTGTGTTGGAAAAATACCGGATATATTATCAGAAGCGAACAGTGAAAAATACCCGATTCCCTACCATCAACCGGAATTGCGGTTGCACCCTGCGGATACGGCATACATTCGAAATGTAAAAATTATAGCGGTGGCTATGGAAACTTTTTAAAAAACAATAAATATACACAATTGAACAGGTTTCACAATGGTCGTCATGACGGGTCGAATAATAAATTCCACCAAAACCCTGCCATATGATTATTGATGCGTTGGCTAAAAATGCCAATGAAGCCAGCTATAAAGCAGCAAACAAGACAAAACTGGTCAAGCATAAAGTGTTACACTTTTAAACGAGTTAAAAAGCCTCTAGATTTAAAGTCGCTGTATTGTAACATTAAGTGCAAACAGTTCCAAACAAGTTAAACCGGAACTCTGCTTCTTCCGGTTCCAGCTCCGACAGAAAACCAAATGGTTCCAAAACAGGGTACAACCGGAAATCTGCCTCCGGCTCCAGCTCCGACAGAAAATCAAATCGTTCCAAACAGGGTACAACCGGGAATCTGCCTCCGGCTCCAGCTCCGACAGAAAATCAATCCGTTCCAAACAGGGTACAACCGGAAATCTGCCTCCGGCTCCAGCTCCGACAGAAAATCAAATCGTTCCAAACAGGGTACAATCGGAAATCTGCCTCCGGCTCCAGCTCCGACAGAAAATCAATCCGTTCCAAACAGGGTACAACCGGAAATCTGCCTCCGGCTCCAGCTCCGACAGAAAATCAAATCGTTCCAAACAGGGTACAACCGGAAATCTGCCTCCGGCTCCAGCTCCGACAGAAAATCAAATCGTTCCAAACAGGGTACAACCGGAAATCTGCCTCTGGCTCCAGCTCCGACAGAAAATCAAATCGTTCCAAACAGGGTACAACCGGAAATCTGAAACCAAGTGCGTCATACAATTCTAACTCGAACTTTATGTAAATTAATTTAGCTAAACCTACCATACAAACCATTTAAAAATCCAAGAGGGGTCCCTAGGGCATAACCCCAACATCGATTGAAACCAAGATATAACATCTCGATTTGATTGTGCAATTGCGTTATTTTTCTCGTTTGCTTCGCGTGTGCGGGTTTTAGTACGATTTTCCTATACCGCGTGGCTGGCCGTCAACGTTTTACCATTTCATATACGGGGCGCCTTGCCTGAATCAATCACTGTTACAGCAACCGCTAGTTCTATTACTATTCTAACAATATTTTGAGTATTAATATTCTACAAGCGGAATTAATGCCGAGAAAATTAAGTTAACCAAAAATGATTATTCGAATAAGCAATCAAAAATTTAACATAATTCAGCTTATTTTTAATATCAAATCAAGCTGCCAAGAAACAGAAAACAATTTAAAAACTCAACGACTGAACCGTAAACTAAAATCAATCTCAAAATTTGCCTGTAAAACTAAATTGAAAGGTTTTATTACTACTTTGATGCTGCATCATGTGTTTGGCCAATGTTACTTTGAGGGGCGCAACACTAGATTAAGCGTATTCCTAAGTCTAAGGCTAAAAATGAGTCCTGTAAAACTAAATTGAAAGGTTTTATTACTACTTTGATGCTGCATCATGTGTTTGGCCAATGTTACTTTGAGGGGCGCAACACTAGATTAAGCGTATTCCTAAGTCTAAGCCTAAAAATGAGTCCTGTAAAACTAAATTGAAAGGTTTTATTACTACTTTGATGCTGTATCATGTGTTTGGCCAATGTTACTTTGAGGGGCGCAACACTAGATTAAGCGTATGCCTAAGCCTAAGCGTTGAAAAAATGAGTTCCTAAGCCTAAGCCTAACCCAAAGCAAAAAAATGTAATCTAGAATCTAAACCTACTCTTTTATAGACCCACCAGAATCCGGGACTCCCGTTAAAGTAACATGGGTCATGTATTTTAACAAAGTGCAGTGAGCATGGAAGCTTTTACACAATGCGCAGTGTTCAACAATTATTATAAGATGCAAACAGCCGGAGTCGTCTAGTGTAACTAGTATCAGTTGAAGATCCGAAAGCTAAAAACTTCAAAAAATTTAAACCATCATTTTGTGTTTTATGTTAGCTACCATGGAACTGATTAATTTACTGTGAGTATACGCGGCTTGTGTATGTACAGAGTGTGTAATGTTAAGACATATACATACTCGTGCACATATACCACCAGGGGAATTTAGGATATCGGCCGCGTGGTGCAACGGGTAGCGCGCTTGACTCGCGACCGAGAGGTCCGAAGTTCGATTCCCGGCGTGGCCATATTTTTGGAGAAAGGGATCGCCCCGACCGTGCAGTTCCGACATTTACTTTCACATATTTTTTCTGTCATACAGGTAATGTAGATGTTTGCATGCGCCCTTCTGGTTTCATTATCTTTACTGGGTAACGCTAAAGCTGGAAAACATGATAAGGACGACCAGTGTTTCACCGCATGTTCTATTCCTAAGGCTAAACCTAAACTTCAGCGTAAAAATATGTCTGTAACTAAGCCTAAGTAAGCCTAAGCAGAAATAATAGTCTTAATCATAGCCAGCTCTATTTTGTAGTACGTATGAAAACGGAATGTTCTTGAAAAGTAACATGGGCCAAGCAAATATTAGAACTGAATGCAACGCTACAAAAACATAGAATAGCGGAATAGGGTCGTTCTTAAATTGTTAAAAATGCATCGGTGTGAGGTGTTAAGCTTTGTTTACGTAAACACTTTGGATGCCTTAAGCCACGGAAGGAAGAATTATTAGCTACGTTCTGATACGTTTATTATACAAGCAACATATATACCATTTGTTAAACTTATGAATTCCAATTAAATTATAACAATAAAGGGCAGAGTTATCCAGGTACAATATGCATATATCGGCCCATGTTACTTTAAGGGGTGTAAACGTTTCTGGTGGGTCCATAAAAGAGTGGGTTTAGATTCTAGATTACACTTTTTTCTTAGGCTTAGGAAAACCATTTTGCAACGCTTAGGCTTAGGCTTAGCAATACGCTTAATCTACTCTACGCCCCTAAAAGTAACATTGGCTCATATATCAATGGCTTATTAACCGCTGATTAATAAAACAGCATTAAAACGTTTCAAATTTCATACTTATTCGATATATACAAAAAATTTTATAACTTTAGCCAAGAATAGTCAAATTTTTCGAATTGAAATCAGTTTTGGCAAAACGATGACAAAGTGCAAACGAAAAATATTAATCCAAATTAAAGACATTCTCGATTTTGAAAATTTCCGAAGTATGACACAAATTGAAAATTTTGGCAACGCACACTCAGGCAATTATAGAAAAATCAGTTAAGATAATATGCCAATTTTTCCTAAATTTTCGAACGAGAAAAATTTGCAATATCGAAAATACCATCAAATTCCGGTGAAAAACCACGGGATTTAATACCGAAACCGGATAGTGAAAAATACCGGATTTCTCTACCGAAACCAAAATTCCAGTTGCACCCTGTCGCTGAGCCTCTCCGTGATCCATTGCAAGTGCTATGGATTCGCTTTTGATCGATGTTCCCGTTTATGTTTCAAAATATCCGTGCTAGTTAGTTGTAAATTTTCACCACATTCATTACAAAAGTAAGTTCTAAGTAGGCTATTTTTTGCTAATTCTTGAGGTACTGGAGTGTCTGATTTATTATCAGTACTGTTTACGGCCGAGTATTTTTGTTTATTTTGATCGCTTGTGCCACACGTGTCAATATGTTGCATTTTTTCATTACAGTTCACAACGAGTTCTTCACCACACATTGGGCATATCCAATGCGATTGAATATAGCTGGACGACGATTGATCCCAACCTGAAAAGCTTGTTCTACGCTCAGTTGACTGTAAATTCCGACGAGTTGATTAATCAATATTCACAGAGACAACTAGTTTATTTCTGGTTATCGCTGAGTCAATAACAGTAAACATTAACTCACTCTGAGCTGATTTGAATTTGGGTTACTTGATTAAATTGACTCAGAATGAATTAAATCAATTCATAATTCTTAGATCAGAAACACCTAATTCAGAGCTCAGACCTCTGAGTGGATTCAATTCATTCTGAGTTGAAGTCAACTCACTCAAATTTACATTGACAATTAATCCAAAAAATTATTATCTTAAAGAATATTTCAATAAATTTAACTTAAGGTAAACCACAAAATGTAAGCTGTACTTCGATCAAGCCGGGACAGTGACTTATTTAGTTACATTAACAATTAAGGATGTGAACTGATGTAGGAATTGTGAAGCCCAAATTGACCCAATGTGTGTGATTGGTTGTAAATTTTCCGTATATGGCTTAGATCGATGTTGACACGAGGATTTTTCAGCGGCTAAAGTACGATTATTTCGTGAAAATGATAGGATAACTTTCAGTTATAAGGTAATATCTTTGAAAATCAACAAATGAATTAAAATAAATTTAACAAAGCTACAATTGTAAATATCTGTGATAAAGTAGTGAGTGTTTGCAATAATGGGCTGTACCATCACGATAGTCGCCGTATGTACAACTTAAACTTTGGCGGTACCATAACAAGGGTGTAAACTACCATACGAATCCATCCGTCCTTGGTAACTCGAAACATTAGCTAGTAAATAATTGGGAAGACTCAGACACCTCGAAAATAGTTTTCTCAGCTGGAATACTTTTTCATCTGGATATAACTTTACGATACCATCTCTTAGAGCCTGTATCCAAATTTTTGGCTTCAAAATATATAATCGGCCGTTGACTTACTTTTGGATTCGATGGAACCCCAGGTTAAATATGGTCTCACAGACCATCCACCACCAGACGACACCGGCGTAGAGAGATCAATTGCGAATTTATCGCGGAACACTTGCGGTGACTCAAAAACCGTTGGCCGGCTGTTATCATTCACATATTCGAGTTTCATTGCAGTTTTGTGTTTGTAGTGCAATTCAAACGGTATTTGAGCACGAAAAAAGTCCATTATTAACCGGGGCAGTTTGTCAGAGTGATATCTAAATTAAACAAAATAACCCTGTATAATATGCAGCCGCGTGTAACTACCGATATATAATATACACACACACACACATATATATATATATATATATATATATATATATATATATATATATATATATATATATATATATATATATATATTTGCATTATATCGTCGACGAAATTTGGTTTAATAAAAATTGCTCTTTGTAACTGAATAACCATGAATACGGCACGTGGTTATAATAACTGAGTTGATAACGACCTAACCGGGCCCCGGCCTGTAGCCACAGGTGAACCAGAGGGTTTCTCAGCACCCCAGATAAAGTTTACCCCGCCCTAAACAGTTTTAAAAGCTTATAACCTTGAAATGTCAACCGTATACCCACCCTGAAACTGCTTAGGCTCCCTATTGCAGGTTGTGACCTGGCCTAGTCGACCCCGGAACCGATTCGTTTCTTCGGTTCCCATCATACCGCTGGAGAAACTTGCTACAATTTAGGCGTCACCGATTTTATATTAATGCTTTCGCTGCCACTCGCCCTTTCTGTCCGCAGGTCATAAAATGCCGCGGCCTCACTGGCTACAACTGTGATTCGCCGTCCTGACTTTACCGGTCACCGTCCAATTTGGTCTGAAGGCTCGTATCGATCAAATCTCTAATTTCAACTGCAACAACCACAAGCGACACAAGCCCACCAGTGTCAGCTGTTTGAACATCGGCAAATTCATCAAAGCAAACACGGCGAAAATCAGCACTTAAATCGATTTTACGAGCAGACAAAAACAACGCATGTAAAGCTGGCGTTCGAAACGAATTCACTATATACGGTTTTGAAGTATCCAAGAGAAGATTGAAAAATACCAGCTGATGTACGGCGCTCACACCGGAGGCATCAGTTTCAGTATTTAATCGCTGAAATAATATTTTGTAGATAGTGAAAATTGTAAATTTCAATTAGTTAATTGTCCGAATTCAGTAAAATACACAGCAATTACTATACAAACGGCAAAAATTTGATTAATTCAATATTCACACGTGCAAGTTTTTGCTGCGAGAACTACTTGTAGCTGCAGCTTGCACTTGCAAGTTTTGTCCAAAATCATGTTCGAAAAACTTGCAGCTGCAAATAATTCATTAAAAATCAAAGCTACGAATTTAGTTCACATGTGTGAATAACCATTACAAGTTCAATGAATTTATTGCATCTGCTTTCTCATTGGCTGATGAAAAAACATTTAAGTTCTGCGTGCAGTTTGCAGCTGCAAGTTCTCAAAGCAAAAAATTGCACGTGTGGATAGGGCTTAAAAGTAATGGCAATTCTTTGAAATCTCATGAATTCAAAGTTGCTAAATATACGACTCGGAGGTTTATATTTAAATAATACACTCATACGTTAAAATCCTGGCCAAAATACATACTTCACACGTGTTTATGACCTCAAAAACGCACTGCCGTGTTTCGAAACATATACAGTTGGTTCAATCATCATTAGACAACAAACCTCAGGTTCTTGAGCCAAACAACCGTTCGGATGAAGCACTACGAAAGGCTTTGTTTTTGTATGAATCATTATGTCCGAACCGTGTTTATACTGATTATGCTGATCCAAAATGCCATACTGAGGATACATCGAACAACACAACAGTGTCTAAAATATATTAATTAATGTTTTCAATCAAACAATGACCCACGAAATTTTGGTTAACAGCTGCGTGCAATTACCTTAACTCCATCTCATATAAAATGAATATTACCCTTTTCACCTCTGCCCCTCTAGAGGGAGCCAGCACCCAGTAATAAGAGTTTAACTCTCGATCCCGAGTGGGCTGTCATGTCTTGTGGAGATTTTGTACTGCGCATACGTGTGAATACTTGCCTAAACACTTTACATAGTATTTATTGTACGCAAACAGTTTGAGATTGGTTGCTCATAGTATACTCAAATATGAAACGTGATTAATTACGACATATCGACAATTATACGTTTTATAATTTAGGCATTTATTCAACTCAATTTTGGCACAACAAATTAAAACTGAAGGCTGGCGATTTTTGAAGTTCTCTTTCAATTTGGTGCTGGAATTGTCGCAAACGGCAAACAAGCGGATACGTCGTTACTCTGTCACGCTTCGCCATGAGTATTTAGTGAATTCTAGGTATTGGACATAATCTTGCAAGAGCAATAGCATAACAGAAAAGTAAATGAAATACATATGCCTGACATTTTTAGTTTAACAATAAGATGCGATGATTTTTAAAGATAACTTAAATAACACAAAGCTAACCGTTTCAAGGATACCTTAATAATATAACGAGACATCGTGTTTGTATCTAACGCCGCCAGATCTCGATTTATATCAGCCGAGTTAAACTTTAGCCGGAATTCAACTGCACGGACGTCCTTGGCCGTATCGGAATTATCATTTTCTTCTAATTCGTCCGCATCAGGCAGTACTGCTTCGCAGCTATCGTGCTTCAACATCTAAAACAGTCAGTTGTGGATACAACCGGATTAAAAATATTATTAATATCTTTACTAAACATCCATTAAAATTTTGAACAATTTGACCAACACAAAATGTGTATTTGCTGATGAAAAATCCGTTATCTGCAACTGGCTAAAATTTCCAATCAGCTTACCTTTCTTTGTTTTTTCACGTTTTTCAAATTTTTTCGCAGTTCTTTTAATCTTTTCATCTCACCGTAGCGCACGCGACGTTCAGAACTGGTCAAATGTTTTTCGTATTTTTCAATCAAATCGCCATCTTCTAATAATTCCTTTTAAAAATATAGAATACTGTGCAGTAAAAAACTTAATAATGCAAATACCAAAATATTTTTAAACGACGCAATAGCATCGTTTTTATAACATCCCGCCCGTAGCCGGAATGGGGAACGCGGCGACCGGTTCAGCGATCCTGGAACGATTTTGACCCTCTTTAAGAAAATTTAAACCATGCTAGCAGTCGTGTCGAAATCCCTTGTATACCCTCCTGAAAAATGTTTAGCAACCCCTAACAAAGGTAAGCTGGCTAGGAGTTTGATAATATCGACACAACTCACAGCGAAAGCGGACATGAAGCCATGTTTAGCGTAACTAAGAGCACAACAGACCGTTAATATATTTGGTGCAACGTGCATAGTGTATGTACTGTAAGACACATGCATACACGTGCTCATATAAACATCGACCGCATGGTGTAATGGGTAGCGCGCTTGACTCACGAGCAAGAGATCCGAGGTTCGATTCCCGGCGTGACCATATGTTTCGGAGTAATCAAGGGGGAAAACTATGTATATTCGCAGTACTTCGGAGAAAGGGGGTCGTCCCGACCGTGCACTTCCGACACAAATTTAGACAGAGAACAATAATTCATACCAGATACAAACAGCTGTGTAGTCCATAATTTGTACCAATGGTCCTGTTCTATAAAAATTCCGAAAGGCGTTTCATGTATTACCAACTGAAAACGTCCCAAGGCCACGAGACAAAAATCATAATGGTAGGTTTGACTTTGATTCTACCTGGTTACGGCGTTGGGTACAAATATGATGATGTTTGTTCAAATTTCAAATGTTACTCTTAGCCATGTTTTACCTTAAACTGTTCCATGAGTTTTGCCATCTCATACAATCGCTGTTCTTCAATCCCACGTTTTGCACACCAACGCCTAGTCGATTCACGGCCGTTCGCTTTCACTTCCAACCACGCTCGGTAGCTTAAAACATTAAAACAATTAAACATTAAAACAATTAAACATTAAAACAATTAAACATTAAAACAATTAAACATTAAAACAATTAAACATTAAAACAATTAAACATTAAAACAATTTGCGCTACACAACAGTAGTGTGCAATATAAACCAAGCGCAGTGTTGTATGCAATATTTACAGAGCTGGAGCACCCAGGGTGTAGGTCTCCAAACTCGCGAGCGAAGCGAGCAAGAAGCCAAACGTATTGTAAAACGTTGGCGGCTTTTGTTTCAGACAGTTATGGTGGGGGCCCTTTTAGGTGGTGGACCCTCCAAATGAGATGTATGGGGGGTGACTGCTCCGGCCCTGAACATTAAGAAACACACCAGTATCACTTATTGCAAGCTGAAAATCAAACTTATAAATATGTAAACTTTTTAAAAAGTCAAATTACAGTAACAGTGCTTGTATTTTGACAAAATTTGAATTATATATGCAGGCAGGGATATAAACACCCATAAGGATTCTGTGTCTGAAGCCAATAATTTTAGTAAATATATTTAAGCAAAAACAACATAATTAATATTTTATCGCCTGATGACCACAGCTCGGCCAAAACTTAATTACAACGACTGATTGCGAACAATAATTGATAATTGAACAACTTACGTGTTTAAATACAAAAACGGATCTCCCTGGGACGTCATTAGTTCTTGGTTTCGTAATGCTAAGATATCCAGATCGCGAAAAGATCTGGCCAGAAACGGAGATTGAACGCTGAGCGATGCTGCAATCGCCAAAACTGGTTCAATTTGCCTTCAAACAAAGATAAAGATACCAAAATATTTAAATGCTTATACATACATCTCGCTTGTAAAATCTGGTTTATTCCTTATCCGTATTCCAAAAGTGGGTCTCCCACCTAAACGCAAACCTGAATAACGACGGTGAAGACGACAGCTCGAGTATTGAAATTGTACGTTTAACCTATCGCACAGATAAATATCACTGCATAGTATTTTATGAAGGTAAGTCCTTTGTCCTACAGTAAAACCGAAAGAAGAACGTCGAAGATAACAACGATATGGTTGACTTTGCGGTCAAACTATACTTGAACAGACATCCTAAAATGAGCATTTTTCCAATCGATATATCAACAGGAAGGCGAACAAGCATTCGACCAATCGCAGTCAATCGTTCAGTATTTTCCGTCAGAGCTCCGTGATTTTTTAACGACTCGATGGCTTCTTCCAATTTTTCCGGCGACGGTGATTCAATGAAATGAAATCTGAAATTTTCAAAAAAAAACATTTCACATCACAACACAATAATAATTTTTGCAAAGTTTTGTTTGGCAAAAATCGCAAATATTTTGGTCTGTATTTTCGAACATAATAATTAGGTTACATTTGCCGCGAACAGATAATATAAAACTAGTGAACCTATTTTTAGAGAACGGGGATAATTTACGTATCATAAAAGTACGTCGAGAAAACTATAAGTATTAAGCATATAAAGTTTTTGTTGGTTTGAGAGGATAGTTTGGTTCCAACTTGATCAAGAAACGGTAACAGAAACAAAATTTCCATGCGGAACCCGTTTTTCGGCTAACGCCAGATGACGAGAAATAATAATAACAGATAAGACCCTGACAATTGGCAGCAAACTTAAGTATGCGCAACTCAAAAACAATAGTAACACAGCGTAAAACCTACTTCCTGACGTTGCCAATATTCAAATGAACCATTTGAAGTACAAGCAATTCTAGCGAGCAACGATTAATTTCAGCCAACGTGAACGGTTGCATTTTGTTAAATTCAGTTTCCGAATACAAACGGTAGCAAACACCTGGTCCAGTCCGGCCGGCGCGTCCTTTGCGTTGTTCTGCGCTCGCTTTACTAATCCAAGTTTCCTGCAATCGTTTCCACATACAAGTTTATATCAATAAATTATACGTGATAAAAATTAGATTACAAAAACAAAATGAACTTAACATTCAATCGATATTTCGCCTAAATCTTGCGTTCATAACTAGAAGTCGTTGAAGAAACTTTGTTGCTTATAGAAACGGTTTCGCTAGTCATTCGATCAGCGCTTCAGCGTAAACAGAGGCGGTATGCAATGGAAATACCTACGATGAAAATATCCACCCAAAATCTCCAGAACGACTAGAAAAAGACACTTTACTACGCTGTAGAATGCCTGCAAAAGTCCAAAAGTTCCAAGCTCACAACGCTCACCCGCGACAACTTATTAGACGCCGTTATACCTTCCCGAAATGAAATCCTGGTTACGCCTATGAAGGCTTAAGGATTTGCCAAGCAGACATATGTACGTAATCGGTGCAACCGGCAGTAAAAACGCCAAAGCCAGGGGCCGGAGGTTAACAAACTTTTACAAAGCCGAACAGCTCCAAGCCCCTTACACATACCTGACCTTTTCACAAGATTAATACAACAGCTTAAAGGCAACGTTTCAGTCAATCATAAATTTGAAACGTCACAAACAGCATTAGCTGCATTATTAACAGGCTACGCTGTACAAAATCAGATAATACCTTTCAGCATCGCACCAGACTCGTTGTATAAACGACCGCAAAAAGTAGACGTTTCGATTGATCCGAATAAACCAAATGAATGTTATTACGAAAATATTTACTTTAAGTGAATGCATCTTCGTCACAGTTTCGTACGTCATCTCTTTTGCTTTGCCAGAATCGATTACAAATCGAATACCGTCAATAGTGACCGAAGTTTCAGCGATATTCGTCGCGAGAATACATTTTCGAACTCCAGGCGGTGCAATGTCGAACACTTTATCTTGTTCGTCGATTGACAACGTACTATGCAGCGTCAGTAGAATCCACGCTTTTGTGTTATCTTAAACACGATAAAGCCAAGAAAAATATAAAATTATTGTACAGAAATGGAAGCTTTGCGCCATCCGGCCCCACATTTAGGGGTAAAAATAGTTAGCGCGCCGCTACCTTCGTCCACATATAAATGTAGAAGAGGGGTGACACCAGTCCACCAGAAATAATCCCAGTGCCAGCAGAAAATTGACACACCACCCCATCGTCCTATGAATGGATTGCGTCTGTGCGAGCAGTCCGAGACCATGCAGCGGCGATGATGTGGTCTGGCATTTTCACGGTAGGCTGTCAATTACTCCGCGTTGAGCAACAGAACCGCACAATATTTTAAAATAAGAGGAAGGGCGTTTGGGCTATAACTTTCCCACAGTGAGTAAACCCTAAATTTTGTGTTACGCTTTAGTAATAAAAATGCATTTGACATCTCGCTCGCGAGCTTTTCTTTCACAATTAAATATCCCGTGTCCCGTCTGCAATTTCTACAAACGCCACAGATATAATAATTCGGTATGGCACATTGCTATACTATGACTCTACATAGTACTTAAACGTAAGTCAGAATGCAGACCAGATCAAGATTATAACAATATTCTCATTGCTTAAAATATTTGATGATTTCAAATCAGACCAGTGCTTATTGTGGGGCTCAAACTAAAACACTTAAATGCACTGAACAAATTTTTGCCTCAAATCACAACAAACCGCAACAAATACCGACGCCGTTTTATACCCAGCGGCAAATCGAAGATTTTACCGTAAACTTCTAAACTTTTTGCCTGACTCCTGAGATGTTTCAACAAAAATTACTCAATACCGGGTCTTATTATAAGAATGCAAATTTTGAAATTTAGACTCAGAATTGTGTTTGCACGCTTTTTCAGCCCTACTGCAATATCAGCAAAAGTATGCCAGAATATGACGAATCAGTCACTGTTGTGACATACCTGCATACGGTTTCATAGCATCGAATACAGTCGAAATTTCACTAATCCCAGGCAAAAACACTAGAACATCGCCGCGTTCTGCTGCGCTATACTTATGATCGATCAATTGAAGCACTTTCAAAAACGGAGTTGGATCAATTTTATCGTTCGAAACGTTGCTGGCTGTATATTGTGTTTCTTTCGATGCTCGCGGCATATAATGAAGCAAAATCGGATGTAAGCGTCCTGGTATCTAAAAGCTCAATAAACAGTTTGAATAATTTAACCCCCAGTTAAAAAAAAGAACACGTTATTTTCAACACAACAAAGCACATATTTATTAGCTTTAAGAATGGAGGTAAAAATAAATCAATACGACTGTTAAATTTTCACAAAAATACACGGTTATCCAAAATTTAAGACAGAATTGTTTGCTTCCACAGCAATCGGCCGAAAATATATCAAACTTCTCAGACTTCATTAAACACGGTTGAGGGCGGGCCCGTAGCCAAAGAGGGAACCAGCGGGGGCGAAGGGTTCAGGCCAAAATTTTGGCCCCCTCCTAGAAAATTTTTAACCTTGCTTGTAAGTCAACGAAACCAATTGTATGCTCTTGAAAATTTTTTATACCCATGACAAGGTGAGGCTAGCAATGAGCCTGGTGGAGGGTAAAGTAGAGTTGAACACAAAGTGGACTGTGGCTGGCTTACCCGACCCCACGAGCAGGTTTTCATGCCGCTGCATTGAGCTTTTCACAAACAAAACTTAACCCAGCGGCAAATCAGAATGACAATAATATTCTCTAATTATCTTCTCCCTACGGTAGACGCCATATATTTGATTAACGATTTTAAATTTCAGCCAATTTGTCCAAAATAATTTCAACCCATCTTTGAGGTAAAACATTCAACGCTACGAAAAATTTAATTTGCTAATTTTTTGCTCTATATTAGAGTAGCTAAATGCTCGTTGCTCCGACCCATGACCCACGCTCACTTCCATCTGTACAGTACCGCTGTATGCTTAAAGCAGTATTCACATCTGACGATACAGAACGCATTACAGGACCGTCCTAAACAGCTTTGCTTAATCCATTTCATTAAAAATCACTACTTTAGCCATTTTTAATCATTTATAACACCAGTTTTCATCAAAACCCTTAACGGTTCCGCGGCGTTACAGACAAATGCTTTACGTACCTGAACTACTGGAGATTGTTTGAAATATTCTGTGAACAATTGTAAATTAATCGTTGCCGACATCAAAATTAACTTCAATTCTGGCCGCCGTCGCGTGAGCACTAAATCTTTTAACAGTCCCAGCAAAAAATCCGCTTGAATATGACGTTCGTGGATTTCGTCTAGAATGATGACGTCGTAGTTTGATAAGTTTTCATCAGACGCTGAAAAATAGACACAATTATACCAATGTACATTATTAATTAACCTTAAATGTTTAATGAAAGCAATTATTATATTCCTGCTTGAAAATGGTAAAGTAGGATCCAAGGCTATTTTTTATTTGGTTAATAATATAACTTATATCTGCAATACAGAATGCAATCATATTACATAATTACGTTTTGATTGCGTCGCGATGTGTTCTTCAAATTGGTTTTGAAGCTTTACAAGCAGACGTATACACCAGATGATTTTTCAGGGCTAAAAGTTTAACGGTTGCGGTATTCTTGTCGTGTGGTGCCATCCGTCAGAGTCTTCGGATGGCGCCGTACGGATGACGCATGCTGACGACGGCGCCGTACGGATAACAGACGGTGCCGTACGATAACGGACGGCGCCGTACGGATAACGAACGGCACCGTACGGATAACGGACGGCGCCGTACGGGTGACGCATGGTGACGGACGGCGCAGTACGGATGACGAACGGCGTCGAACCGATAATGAACGGCGTCGTACCGATAACGAACGGCGCCGTACGGGTGACACCCGGTGACGGACAGCGCCGGACGTCCAGTATAGCGCAACCCTCAGTCGACCTTCTTAAACAATACTGAAACAGCAGTCTTTGATTGCTTATCAGTGTTACTGCCCATAATGACTCGAGTATTTTCTTACAATTCTTTCGAGGTTTGTCTGCTGCGCACTCACTTTTATTTCGTCATATTTTAATTAAAACTCATTACTTGGTTGAAACGTTCAGCTGTTTTGCTCAAACTGCTACGAAGTACAACGAGTAGTCGCTTTCAATTTTGATCGTTAATCGTCTTATCGGCAGCTCTTGTACACACGTCGTTTCACAGGCGTCGACGACTTTGGTTTATCGCGTTTGTCTAAGCATTTACCAAATCCTACGCATAAGCCTTTAATCATATGAACACGATAGTGTTCATATATATGATTCGCGCATCTCAAGTGCGTATTTTCAGTTTAGTTCGCATGTTGGTGCTCAAGTAATATCAGACCTCTATCGTTCAAATTTTGTACATTGGTATCCTGGTACGTAGGGAATATTTGTGCACAAGGATTTGGCAAACCAGTGTGGTCTTCAATAGTTACGGTCAAAAAACTCCTTACTGAAAGTGCACGAAATTTTTCATTTTGGTTCAACACTTTTTACACGTTAGCTATGTAATTTTACGGTTATAACTTTCACCACTTTATAGAGCTTACGGTTAGTTTCACCCCAACGGTTGGTTTCACCCCAACGGTTGGTTTCACCCCAACGGTTGGTTTCACCCCAACGGTTGGTTTCACCCCAACGGTTGGTTTCACCCCAACGGTTGGTTTCACCTCTACGGTTGGTTTCACCCCAACGGTTTTTTGACCCCAACGGTTGGTTTCACCACAGCAGTCGGTTTCACCCCAACGGCTGGTTTCGGTTTCACCATAACGGTTGGTTTCACCCCAACGGTTGGTTTCACCTCAACGGTTAGTTTCACCCCAACGGTTGGTTTCACCCCAACGGTTTTTTGACCCCAACGGTTGGTTTCACCACAGCAGTCGGTTTCACCCCAACGGTTGTTTCACCCCAACGGCTGGTTTCGGTTTCACCATAACGGTTGGTTTTGCCCCAACGGTTGGTTTCACCCCAACGGTTGGTTTCACCCCAACAGTCGGTTTTACCCCAACGGTTGGTTTCACCCCAACGGTTGGTTTCACCCCAACGGTTGGTTTCACCCCAACGGATGGTTTCACCCCAACGGTTGGTTTCACCCCAACGGTTGGTTTCACCCCAACGGTTGGTTTCACCCCAACGGTTGGTTTCACCCCAACGGTTGGTTTCACCACAACGGTTGGTTTTGCCACAACGGTTGGTTTTGCCCCAACGGTTGGTTGCACCCCAACGATTGGTTTCACCCCAACGGTTGGTTTCACTCCAACGGTTGGTTTTACACCAACAGTCGGTTTCACCCCAACGGTTCGTTTCACCCCAACGGTTGGTTTTGCCCCAACGGTTGGTTTCACCCCAAGGGTTGGTTTCACCCCAACGGTTGGTTTCACCCAAACGGTTGGTTTCACCCCAACGGTTGGTTTCACCCCAACGCTTGGTTTCAACCCAACGGTTGGTTTCACCTCAACGGTTGGTTTCACCACAACGGTTGGTTTCACCCCAACGGTTGGTTTCACCCCAACGGTTGGTTTCACCCCAACGGTTGGTTTCACCCCAACGGTTGGTTTCACCCCAACGGTTGGTTTCACCCCAACGGTTGGTTTCACCCCAACGGTTGGTTTTGCCCCAACGGTTGGTTGCACCCCAACGATTGGTTTCACCCCAACGGTTGGTTTCACCCCAACGGTTGGTTTTACACCAACAGTCGGTTTCACCCCAACGGTTGGTTTCACCCCAACGGTTGGTTTTGTCCTAACGGTTGATTTTACCCCAACGGTTGGTTTCACCCCAACGGTTAGTTTCACCTCGACAGTTGGCTTCACCCCAACGGTTGGCTTCACCCTAACGGTTGGCTTCACCCCAACGGTGCGTTTGACCCGAACGGTTGGATTCACCTCAACGCTTGGTTTCACACCAACGGTTGGATTTACCCCAACGGTTGGTTTCACTCCAACGGTTGGTTTCACCCCAACGGTTGGTTTCACCACAACGGTTGGTTTTGCCCCAACGGTTGGTTGCACCCCAACGATTGGTTTCACCCCAACGGTTGGTTTCACCCCAACGGTTGGTTTTACACCAACAGTCGGTTTCACCCCAACGGTTGGTTTCACACCAACGGTTGGTTTTGTCCGAACGGTTGATTTCACCCCAATGGTTGGTTTCACCCCAACGGTTGGTTTCACCCAAACGGTTGGTTTCACCCCAACGGTTGGTTTCACCCCAACGCTTGGTTTCACCCCAACGGTTGGTTTCACCACAACGGTTGGTTTCTCCCCAACGGTTGCTTTCACCCCAACGGTTGGTTTCACCCCAACGGTTGGTTTCACTCCAACGGTTGGTTTCACCCCAACGGTTGGTTTCACCCCAACGGTTGGTTTCACCCCAACGGTTGGTTTCACCCCAACGGTTGGTTTTGCCCCAACGGTTGGTTGCACCCCAACGATTGGTTTCACCCCAACGGTTGGTTTCACCCCAACGGTTGGTTTTACACCAACAGTCGGTTTCACCCCAACGGTTGGTTTCACCCCAACGGTTGGTTTTGTCCTAACATTTTACCCCAACGGTTGGTTTCACCCCAACGGTTGGTTTCACCTCGACAGTTGGCTTCACCCCAACGGTTGGCTTCACCCTAACGGTTGGCTTCACCCCAACGGTGCGTTTGACCCGAACGGTTGGATTCACCTCAACGCTTGGTTTCACACCAACGGTTGGATTTACCCCAACGGTTGGTTTCACTCCAACGGTTGGTTTCACCCCAACGGTTGGTTTCACCACAACGGTTGGTTTTGCCCCAACGGTTGGTTGCACCCCAACGATTGGTTTCACCCCAACGGTTGGTTTCACCCCAACGGTTGGTTTTACACCAACAGTCGGTTTCACCCCAACGGTTGGTTTCACACCAACGGTTGGTTTTGTCCCAACGGTTGATTTTACCCCAACGGTTGGTTTCACCCCAACGGTTGGTTTCACCTCGACAGTTGGCTTCACCCCAACTGTTGGCTTCACCCTAACGGTTGGCTTCACCCCAACGGTGCGTTTGACCCGAACGGTTGGATTCACCTCAACGCTTGGTTTCACACCAACGGTTGGATTTACCCCAACGGTTGGTTTCACTCCAACGGTTGGTTTCACCCCAACGGTTGGTTTTGCCATAACTGTTGGTTTCACCCCAACGGTTGGTTTTGCCATAACTGTTGGTTTCACCCCAACGGTTGGCTTCACCCCAACAGTTGGTTTCACCCCAACAGTTGGTTTCACCCCAACGGTTGGTTTTACACCAACAGTCGGTTTCACCCCAACGGTTGGTTTCACCCCAACGGTTGGTTTTGTCCCAACGGTTGATTTTACCCCAACGGTTGGTTTCACCCCAAGGGTTGGTTTCACCTCGACAGTTGGCTTCACCCCAACGGTTGGCTTCACCCTAACGGTTGGCTTCACCCCAACGGTGCGTTTGACCCGAACGGTTGGATTCACCTCAACGCTTGGTTTCAGACCAACAGTTGGATTTACCCCAACGGTTGGTTTCACTCCAACGGTTGGTTTCACCCCAACGGTTGGTTTTGCCATAACTGTTGGTTTCACCCCAACGGTTGGCTTCACCCTAACGGTTGGTTTCACCAAAACGGTTGGTTTCACCCTAACGGTTGGTTTCACCCCAACTGTCGGTTTCACCACAACTGATAGTTTCACCCCAGCGGTTGGTTTCACTTTAGCGATTAATTTCACCCCAGCGGTTAATTTTGCCCCAGAGGTTGGTTTCACCCTAACGGTTGGTTTCCGGTTTCACCCCAACGGTAGGTTTCACCCCAACGGTCGGTGTCACCCCAACGGTCGGTTTCACTCCAACGGATGGTTTCACCCCACAGTTGGTTCACTGCTGATAGTTTCACCCCAGCGGTTAATTTTGCCCCGAGGTTAGTTTCACCCCAACGGTCGGTTTAAGCCCAAGGGTTGGTTTCACACAAGCGGTTAGCTTCATCGCAACGGACGATGTCCCCCCATCGTTTGCTTCGCCCCAACTCTTGGTTTCATACAAATACTTTGATTAGGCGCTTGTTGCCATGACAATAGTTTCTTTCAACCAAGCGATCTATTTAAACTCAGTATTTAGTTTAATCAGTCCTCTCATTTTTCATAATCTGGATTGGTTGATTAAAGCAGCAGCTTGGTAAAGCGGTTGAAACTAGAAAAAATGCTCAGCACTTGAGCAGCAAGGGATATGTTTCATATTGCTATTAAAAGTATAGTAAACTAGATCAGCACATTCGCTTGATGTAACCGGGAAAAGTATTAAGAAACAATAGCGTCCAAAATCATGTTAACTATTAATTTTTCTGAAACATATTGCGGACAGCAAAATTTCTGTAATTTTCTTTTTGTAAGAAAAAAGATGCTTTTCTTGAATGCAAAGCGAAATAATTTCTGAAATGCAGACAGATTTAGCTTGGAATCCATGAATGTATATTGAAGTTCTCTACAAGAACGTATTAAATTTACCTATGGCTTTGTATTACCATAGTTGATTGAATTTCATAAGAGCATTGTGTGGCGACATAATTGCTGTGTTAGTCCTGATGATCAATTTTGTTAGATACTTTCTAAAACAGACGTCACAAAACGAATCGCAATTGATGATTTAAAAAAGCTCCACTTATAAGTGACTTTGAGTTTACTCGATTTTTGACATTATTGACAAATTCTATAAATGTGCATTTCCCACCCGAGTTATCTGTTTCACTGCATAGTCACACTATAGAAGCTCACAAATCGCACCGTATTTTGGCAACATCTATTAATGTGGCAAAATAAAGGAGCGGTATACCTCAGCCATGTCTCTACGACCCTAAGAATCTGAAAATTCTCAACAAATCCTGTCAAAAAGTTTAAAGTTAGAAATAGATTTGCTGTTCGCAAGATGTTTCAGAAAAATTAATAGTTAACATGATTTTGGACGCTATTGTTTCTTAATACTTTTCCCGGTTACATCAAGCGAATGTGCTGATCTAGTTTACTATACTTTTAATAGGAATATGAAACATATCCTTTGCTGCTCAAGTGCTGAGCATTTTTTCTAGTGTTAAATTGACAAGAAACGTATACAAAACGCCACTGCTTACCCAACTGTCTCAGCAATAGACCTTCGGTCAAAAACAACATTCGAGTTGCTTGTGTTTTAGTTTTTTCAAACCGAATTTGATACGCAACTTGCGATCCGTACGCGTGCAACGTTTCGTACGCAACACGATTTGCTAACGCCGTGCATGCAATACGTCGCGGTTGTGTGCATGCGATTCGGCTGTATCCAGTTGCAAGCAAGTATTGTGGCATTTGTGTGCTTTTACCACAACCTGTTAAAAAATAAGCAATAATTGCAGTACGGCTTCGCGTTCTTCTGAGATATGAACGCACGCTGCTGCGATGCGTCAAGTGTGTGGCACGAGCCGAACGAAGGGAGGCGAGTGCGTGCACGAGAGCATCGCTATTTTGCTGAACAAGTGAATAAAGAACGAGTGTGCGCAGAAGGGTGGAACGAGTGCGATATCACAAGTTCTGCACGAATGCGCTGCTCGAGTCATCGAGTCACCTGCACAGCACGAGAGCGATGCCCGAATGCTGAGCACGCTTGAAGCAAGCATAGCAGCGCGCGTTCATATATCGGAAGGACAGTAATCCGTGCTACAACTGACTTCTACCACGGTCCCAGAACGAACATTATTGTGTTTTTTGAATAAACTAACTAACTAGCACGACCCCGGAGCAGAGACGAAAATGGGTTGCTCAAACTTCCTTGGAAATATTATTCGTCACCCCTAGAAAAATTAAAGACACAACGTTGTGAATAATTCAAGTTACTCTTCCAATATAAACGGCATGTATAATATTCTCATTATAAGATAGAACATATAAGCTATTTTACTAATTACAGGACCTAAGTTGTAAAAATTTGTTTTAGACTTTATGAATATGCATTTGTGAAAGTGAATGTCTCATTTTAGACAACACTTCGACCGATGTTACTTTTAGGCAACTAACAGTATTTAGACACATTCCTAAATCTATGCTTAAACTTCACTATATTTTCTAAAAGTTTAAACTAACTTGATTTAAGCTTTAAGCTAATCCAGCAGCAGTATTAAACTAAGTTTCTAGATTAACTAAACAAACAGGTTGGTTTACTCTGAAACTAACTTAAAATCTTACGTATTTTTAGTTTATGCTAAGCTCAGTTGAACTCTCAGATTTACCTAATTTCTAAGCTGGATTTGTTACTTAAATCAAAAATGCGTTTACTTAAACTAGTTTGTGTTACTCTAAAACCTAAAAACATGTTTGTTTAAGTATAACTTAAAATTCTAGTTTAGGTAGTTCGTCCAGCCATTTGAGTTTTACTTAAACTATAATATTCAAGCTTAGTTAAGCTATAATTGAAGTTTATGTTTCTAAAAAGTTCGGATAAGTGAATAAGTATGAAACTAAACCCTATGCCTATAATCCAAACCAGACAACTATTCTATTGATAGTCCCATAGAAAGTTCTGCGCCCTCAAATATAACATAACCAAGACTGGCATTAACTAGTCAGCTGTGAAATGTCAATGTCACTAGCCCAACATGCCAGCTCCCAAGGCACATTTTCTTAAATGTGTATAAGCACTTGCAACCAGTCAGTATACAATTATTGGTTGTCTAACAAGCTAACATCCGCCGCTTATAATCGGGGGCTGCTTCACCTACGTTTGAATAACACACTGCAAAAAAATGGTGAGTCAAATTGACTCTCTCCGAAATAGATTTTTCTGGACTACACAAACTAAATCAAAATTTCAAAATTCGACTCCGCCAAAGTCAAATCCGACTCACTGCGCGACTCGAGTAAGTCGAATTTGACTCTGGCGGAATCGAAGTTGACTCAGTTCGTGTAGTCCGGAAAAGCCTATTTCGGAGAGAGTCAATTTGACGCACCATTTTGTGCAATATAATGGTCCCTAATCTAAACCTGTATCGCCAGCAATAATCACAATCGCATTATTTTCAACAGCGTCCAGTATTGCACGTTTGCACGCATAAATCGGCAGATTCCGTTGTTCTTTTCGTAACTTTTTCAATTTTGCTAATTTTTCTTTTTGTAAAAATTGTAAATACGAACAGAGTACAAATTCAAATTCAGCTACAATTTCAACTGGAACATCTTTTAACGCGTAACAGTCAGGCGTTGACAACACTATACGAGTTGATAATTTTAGCCGACTTGAATACGTTGCGTTTGTTGCCTGAGTTGCGATTAGTTGCGTGTACGCAACTGACCATTGTTCGTTTGACGAATGACGACTTCTACTCGTTGATGGCGTTGTAGGCTCGCGTTGTGTTAACGATAAATATTTGTCCAAAAACGACAAAAATTCAGTCGCCGTTGCGCTGCCCCAGTGAAGTACATCGGATCGATCAAAGTATACCCGTTTGAGTACAGGCAGATATTTGTCAAGAGTTTGACGGTTCATTTAGCTTATTTGTCTCATTTGAATACGATATTTTCTAAATTTTACAAGGTGGTTACAGTGATGGTACACAGTAGAACGCAAACGGAGATGAAAACAATCTCGCTAAAGGGCTCAATTTTATACAAATTGGGAAAAAACTTCGTTACCGCAATCGCAGGAACGTCTGACAAAATTTCTACCGGAGCCGACTGTTGATTTTTAGCAGATTGAGATGTATGGCATAGAAGCTTCTTGTTTTCCACAGTGGAAACGCTATAGCCAGTTTAAGAACACCCAGTCACTCAGAGCATCAAAAGCAAACAAAACTTTTGTAGGGAAAGTAGACAATTCGAGCGAGTTTTTCTCTTAGCCCTGTATATGAAGTGTGAGATTTCGTTGGTTGCCTGCCTAATTGGATGTGCCGATCGGCTCCGAAAACGGGAAGAAACGGGGAGAGTGGAAAGTTACAAGTGCAAATGCGTTTTCCTTTGGTTTGGCTGGAAAGGTAAGCAACAGAGTACAACCGGAGATCTGCCACCGGCTCCGGTAACAAAATCGACCTCCGGCTCCGGTAACAAAATCGACCTCCGGCTCCAGTAAAATTGTTGTCAGAGGTTCTGGCAATTTAGGTAGTGAAATTTTGCAGTTTTACAAAATTTCTGTTTGGCTGTGTTTTGTTTTAACTTCCGGTACAATTTTGAGACATGAAATGCAGAGACTTGGTAACAAAATAAGCGTAGGAGCAAACGATTTAAGCGCACATTACATATATATTTCCTACAATTACAAATTAAACATGATTTTAACTATAGTTTCCACCTTACCTCTGGCAAGTTTTATTGACTTCCGGCTCCGGTATTTTTCACCACCGGGGTTGCGCCCTGAAGCACAGTTAGGTTTATCTGTCTTGCAGCGTTGGAGAGGTGCATTTTGGTATGTTTTCAAGAAATATCGCGATGTGCCCATTCTCCGCAGAAAATTCAAACAAATACATTCCCTGTTTGGTAAGGAAATTTACAGCGCAAGGATTTACTTATACAAACGGGAAAAGCCTATTTTTCCCGCATGGTAAAATTAACGCGTCAATTTAGTTTGAAAACGGAAAAAAGGAAAACTCAAAGGCCTGGTATAAATAGGGACACTTTAAATTTTCCATTCAAGCGGGCTACCACCCCCTAGAGCCCCTCACAAATTCAATATACCGTAAAGCAGAATGGTGAGCCACATGTCCGAAGCGGCTCGCATATTAAACCGTAAAACACATCGCATTTTCGGTGCTACCCACTAAACTGGGAATACAAATTTTGAACTTTAACTGTTCCCGTTTAAGAATAAAATCTGCACAACACATTTTCGCTCCCTACCGAACAAAACCTGGGACTTGTGAACGGTTCACTAATGTCGTTCTCCAAACCTTTCCTAAGACAATCTAGGCTTGTGATTTTCCTACCAAACCGTGGAAAATATAGCCATCAAAAACGAGTATCTGTGGTGCGTTCCCACCTTGCAAAATGGAAAACCAGTTGTATACATGGGCCAATTCAGACAATGTCAGTAGTTAAACATTTGCGTCCAATTGGACGTCAATTTACCAATCTCCGGATCCAGCGAATCTTGTCACCCTTGCCGTCGGTTCCGGAATTTGTACAGCCCGGTTGAACCCTGGTAATCCCGTAATCATTAAAAAACGAAACCGCACTCAGCTCATCCATATTAAACATGTACAACAAAAGTTTAATGTTCTATTATAAAACGTTCTATATTTTAAAAATA
This sequence comes from Enoplolaimus lenunculus, assembly GCA_030248215.1. Classification (NCBI taxonomy): domain Eukaryota; kingdom Metazoa; phylum Nematoda; class Enoplea; order Enoplida; family Thoracostomopsidae; genus Enoplolaimus; species Enoplolaimus lenunculus. The sequence goes on along the minus strand of JASANG010003059.1, from coordinate 73,615 downwards.
AAATACCTATACATTACACAATTACCAAAACAGCGTATATTAAGAATTTCGCTGAAAACGGCACTCTTGTTCCGCAGAAACGTTCAAAATATAGGCCAATGTAAAGAACAGGGGCGGAACAGTATTATAAGCATCTTCCTATACCTAAGCCTAAGCCTAGGAACACAAATTAGTCACAGCGTAAGCTTACTCTTTTCTAGTTCAACAGAAAGACGTTCCGCCCCTGATCTTTACATATGGGCCAAAACATACAACGGTATTTTATGGTCAACGAATGGCAAATGCGACAAGCAAACACGAAATTCTAAATTCGAAAAAATTGACATAACCTTGCAAACCCATATGATGGTGTTGGGTTTCAACATGTAACAGATGTCGACACGAATAGTTTACAATTATATAAATTATGCTGTAAACAAACACATGAACAAATTACATCCAACACATCACAAAAGCTTATAAATTTTCAAAAAAATCAATTCAAGGTACAATTAATTTCCACTATGATATTCAGCATGGCCAATATTTTTGGAGGGCGAGTGCGGTAAACAATAAACATGATTGCAGAAACCAGAAATGAAGCTTCTAAGACAAACAGGTTTTACCATCCGAAAGGTTTGTCGACGGCTTATAAACACAATTTTTACTGCAAACAATCCGGTTGTCACTATACTACTTGACACATAACGGCTGGGTTTCTTAAACCCTACTTAAGTAACACTTCATACATAAGTACTGTATTGACAAGAACAAGAGGGGGGACTGATATTTATTTGGCCTCTCCAAAGGGTGCCCACCCCCCTTGTCATACGGTTACGGACTGTTATTTATTTTTAACCCACGCTGCGTCGCCCTTCGTTACTTTGTTATGACAATGGCTCACATTTGTGGTTTTTAATGTTTACTTCAAAAGTGAAGTATTTACTTAAGCCGGTGACTTAAGTAATTACTTACATAAGTAATACTCAATACTTAAGTACGATTTCGAAAACCAAGTCAGTGTCAACGACAACTTTGAACTATCTTTCATACAGTAATGTTGCACGCCTTGACGCTTATGTCTTTAAAACTACAAAGCGAAACAAAGTTTTGTTCCAGATTAGTTAAAGTCGAATAGCTTACCCTTAGTCTGAGTCTGTGTACATTGTTTTCAACTGCTACAAGTCAAATTGAGACCACTCAATACGCATGAATTACGACTTCAATACTTTTTACACAGTTGTATTATCAGAATACCGCACGCGTCGTTTGAATTAATTATTCAGCAAACATACATTTTATGCGTAAACATATCTCCACTGTTGTCACCACATTTTTATTTCCATGTTGTGACTTTTTATTACCCGAATTAATATCGTTTAGCTATGTAACTTTAATCCGTTTTGTCCGCATTATTGGCGCTATCAACACTAATGTTACTAAGCTCGTTACCATTATTACTTTGCTTCAATCCTTGTATTTTAGGTCTGACACATGATTCTTCTTGCCAATCTTGATACGTCTGTTCCACTGCGGCGGGCTGAGCTAACAAATCATTTTTGTTCTCGGAGTCTTTTTTGACAGAATGAACAATTCCTGATTGATGAGTATTATTACCATAAGTTGACAAATTATTTTGATCTTCAGAGCGTGTCTGATTGTTACAGAAATTGCTACTTTGGACGCCGTCTTGCTGCTGAGAACTATGTACTAGTGTTCCGCCAGTCACTCCGGTAGCAATTTCACCAATGTCTTGTTTTTCCCGCACCAATGTTTTTGTCAAACCGTGGCCGTCATCTATCAACAAAGCCTGCGCAGCTGTGTTCGAGTCAGATTTCCGTGGTTTAGTAATTGTTTTCTTGCTTGGCGACTGGCGATACCCAGTGAACAAGCCGAACGCAGAAGTTGATGATCCGGTGAAAGTCGCGGATAATCCGGCCAGCGGAGACGGACTACGAGACGACGGTGAGCCGTGTTCATGATTGCTGCGAGCCAGCGGCGATAACGGAATAGTCGCTGCTCCAGTTTTGGTTCCGCCAGAGGTCGTTGTCGCCTTGCGAAGCCGCCGATGTTCCCGAGATCCAGCGCTGGTCGACGCCATTCCAGATGACGATGAATTGTTACTGCCTCCTAGCGGCATGAATTCGCCTGTTCCCGAATGCCGTGCTACAGACTGTTCGTTCGCATTGGCACCGCCATTTCCGCTCTTAAACGCTTTTGAAATTCGGCGGGTAAGACCATCAAACGACGACGGCCTACGCCCGTGAAGCGTTACGATACGATCGCTAGGGTGTAGCACACTTCCACTGGATGATTGGTGCTGAAGCATTGGGCTCGTGCACGAATTCTCTGCTTCGTGACGTGCAGAAATACTGGTTGCCGAACACTGTCTGCTTGGCGAAACCTGACCTCCTGGTGCTGGGCTAGATTGAGGAGAATTCGACAGCGAAGACGAGGACGAAGACGAAATGATAAGTTGATGCGGTTGATGGTGCCGGGTCAGGTTTGAACTTCCAGCGATACTGGGTTCCGATTCCAACTCAGCGCTGGAGCCAACCGTACTTGGTGTTGCAGTTTCGCTATGTTTTCTTTCGTCGTCGACATCATTTGTCTTGTCTGAACCCAGCTGGACCATAACCGCACTTGATGGCGGCAACACTTGTTCTGCTTTACGTGGAACGGAACCAGCGCCCGGTTTCCTCCGCTCAAAAGCCAACGGCGAACGTGCCGTGGCGCTCGCTGTCGACGAAGACCGATTCCATGGCCATACAATCGATTTCGAATTGCTTTCAATCGCCAGCGGCGAGACTGGTTGTGGTTGCTGGTGGACGACCGCAGGTCCGCTGGTACTAGCTATCGCCGCAGTTTCGGTGCCGAACAACGCCGCATTCAGCGACGCGGAAGACCCACAAGATCCAGGCATTAACAATTGATTTTGATGATGTTGTTGTAGGTGTGGAGACATCGAGGACGACACTGGCGTAGGAACAATCGTCAGTAAATTCTCCGAAGTCGACGCAGATCGCGACAACAGCGACGCCGAAGATTTGCTCAATTCCATCGATCGGCGACTACTCAGCCGTCTCAAAAGGCTTGACGATCCGCTGCTTCCCCCGCCAGAACTACGATGATGATGATGATGATGATGATGATGAGTACGTGGAGTCACACCTAAAGCAACAGATGGCGTGCGATGCCCAAATAAACACGACGCTGTCGCTCCAATACTTGCAATCGCGGCCCCGGTCGCCGATCCGCCAATGCTGCTACCCGAAAAAAGTCCACCGGGTCGATACTTAGAGCTTCGTTGATGATGGGAACGTAAATAGTTGCCGGCGCCACTGGTTGCTCCGCTACTGTTGCTATGCTGACGATGTCCGTGATGATAATGATGATGGCTGCTGTGCGCATGGGTATGATGCATTTTGCTCGGTCGATTTCGAGGTCTTGGTGGCCCCGTTTTGATTGTCGTTTGATCGAGCGGGTACGCACGCAGTTGTAATATGTCGCCACCGCTAGCAAGCAAGCGATGTATCACTGCTGTATGCGTATGATTGCCAATATATTCACTATTGACGTGGGTAATCAACGAATTCGCACGTAGTCCTGCTTCCCAAGCAGGACTGCACTCGTCTACAGCCTAAAATACTTCATGGCATTTACAATAGTTTAATTCTAAATTAGTTTTATTCTTACAATATTACGTATATATTTATTGAACTAGATGTCCCACCCAACGTTCGGTGTTTAAAAATATCTAGTGTAAAGCTAAAATTTCAAAGTAACTGGCGGTATGGTATTAGAGTCTCAACGCAAAAAACAAACCACAAAACCAAGCGGCGCTAAAAACAAAAATAAACAAAAAAACAAAAACAAAACAAATAAATAATGGCACTCCAGCTTACCGTTACCAAATGCTGCAGCGTATAATAGTCGGTCTCGCCAATATAAACGCGTATAGCACGAATCGTAAATCCGAAACCTTTTGATCCGCGTCGAATGATAATCGGAAGACGAAGGTGCGAGGCTGATGTACTTGTAATATTTGTGTTACTTTTAGCTGAAGGACCACTCGTAACACGAATCACCGACCCGGTTGAAATTGGCGATTTTTCCGGTTCACGAGTAGTTGAATTATTCTGACGGTTTTGATTGGACGAAGTATAAGTCACATGACTGTCACGCGATGGGGAAACGTCGCGTGAGTTTGGCACACTCGACTCTGTAGTTGTTGCTGTAGTACTTGGCGAGCGCAAACCAGTTGGTGAGACAGACGACGACGAAACTGTTGTAGTCGCACAAGCTTAACAAAAATTTAAAATCTGTTCAAAACCTGCCGCCAAACATCATTCATAATTTGGGCAGTTTCATCTTGTACATATACATTCATTATATATTATATATGTATAACATATACATATTTTCATACTCATATAATTAAAGCTGGAACGTCGGACATACGTAATATATATGAGAATAGTTTCAGCCTATATATTTTCATTGAGTGCGCTATATAAATGAAAACAAAACTAATGTAAATGTGTGTTTTCTAAGAAATACATCATGGTGGCAAATACGGCAAATACTGCAACCACTGACTAGTAATAGTATAACCAGGGTGCCACCGGATATTAATTTACCGAATACCTGAACCGGAGTCGGAAAGTGAATTTTTACAGCAACCGAATAAAAAAAGTATACGTTTACTGAATTTAAATTAACTGCCAGGCAAGCGTAGATTTTTCATTTTTACCTATCGTGGAAAATATAAGTTTCTTGGCTTGCCCGTAATAGCAATTCCAGCAACACATTGAATTGGTCACTCGTAAAAAGCAGTTTTATGACATTCGTCACCACAACCGCAAAAATCCGGTATGCGGCAGGTTTATACCGGATACCAATTTTTAGCGAGAACACACAATGAATTGATCTTACCGAAGCCCCTGGTGCACTTCTACAGAGTGTAGGGAATGGCAATAAAGGTACTGGCCACAAACTTAGTTTACTTACATGGCGGAATAACAAGATGTAGTCCTTGTGCCGATATCGATCGAGCTTTCATGTTTGGTCCGTTGTTATCTTTGCTTGACAGTAAGCCTTTATATCCAGGTGACGCGGTATAAGCGCATGTCGTGCCATGTTCGGACTCAGTATTTGTCTGTGAATCAAACGTGTTGATTTGCATCAAAGTTGTGACGCTGCTGACTACAGGTACGGTCAACGATGACGTACGGGTCGTTGGTTCAAATTCATCACTGCCAGTGTTGTCATCTTCTAGATTGGTCAAAATTTCAATCGTTTTTGATGAAGAGGTCGGAGGAGCTGAGATACGCATTGCAACAATACTATCTTCTGGCACGCTAGTCGTAGCGTTAGGATCATTTGATTTGCTTACGGTTATACAATCAGTCGCAGTTGAAACAACTGAACCTCCAGTACCGCTGCTATTATTCACCATACCTGTCGACCGCGACGCCGAAAGAGATGCTTTCGTAAGCGGGGAGGCCTTTTTCGGTGCACAACTCGGACGGCTTCCGCTTCCAATCATCCCGGTCGATGTAGTTGGTCGTGATAGCGGTGTTCCGTGACTCATCGATGCAACGGGCAGTAGCGGCGATGAACCACCAGAAGACGCAGCACCAGAGGTTGCCGTCATGCTGGTAGGGCCACCAGCGTTACCACCTCCAGCGTGCCGGTACACTGACGACGATAATTTCGCCAATGACAACGGCGACGGGGTTGATTTGTGACGTCGTGCCAATTTAGCATTGGCAAATACAGTGCTTAACGGCGGTGTTTGTGGGATCCATGCGGCTTCGGTGTTACTTCCGGATGTCGTTGATGTGCCAGATTTTTCAATGACAGCCATTTCTGTGGTAGCACCTTCACGGCTACTGCTGCTTGCACCCTGAGACGTGCCCATCGACGTTAAAGATGCTTTTAAAATAATCGAACGTTGATTTAGCGGGGGTTTTGCCGTAATGGTTGCCGGGAAACTATTGGTTATAGCTGTTGTGGCCAGTGTGAATTTGCTATTTACTGCTGTGGTGGTAGATAACACCGATGTAGTTACAGCTGTCGCCATTAGGTTCCCCTGGAGTGAACCAGTTCCGATGGGTACAATCGACGGTGGACATGGTTTTGGAGTTGTTGCCCTCTGCGTTGCGTTACGGTTTGACGATACGGCTGTGCTTCCTGGCGACGCACTTTTTGATGTTCTTTCTGATTTTGCGCTCGAGCTATTCGAGTGATCTGTGCACGCTTCAGGTGTTTTACTCCCACTTGCTTCAATTTCTTTATCAACGACGTTGTCTTTGTTTGCATTCGCGTTGCTATTGACAATATCACTGGTTTGTCTAATGGCTTTGTTCTCAGCGGAATCGAGAATTTTATTCGATTTTTCATCTACAGGAGATAAATCTTTCGTCGCTTCTTCACCGTTTACATCGAAGGATATCGAAAACCTGAACAAAAACTATATTAAGACAAAAAGTGTCGTCTCTACTCAATATCGACTTCACAACTGCTTATTTTTCTGCTAAAAAATAATTTCGATCTGCATGCTTGTAAGCAAATAATAGCACTAAAATATACTATAACAAGAACAACCAAACTTTTTCACTCATGCTATCTGCTGCTGATAATGAGTAAACGCTGAGGACAGTTTATTTGTACCTAACGGCATACCTCGGAATCGGTGCCGTGTTTTGGCGTTTACGCCGCAGCAGCACAGTATCGCCACTGTCTTGCACCAAACGCTCTTCGGCGCTGTCCAATCTGAAGTAGAAATAGCACATTTTATGGAAGTTCTCGCTAAATTCGAGCATTCGCACTCAAATTAAAAAAAAACTATAACTAATATTGCGAGCACATAATGCTATTTTACAACAGTATGCAACCAGGTAAATTCTGTGCAGAAACGAAAATACCCGAACGCGTTCACTTTTCTAGTACACCCAATATTAGTTTGGGTGTGATCGTGAAGACGACGAAAATGTGTGACATTATAAAGACAAAAATATGCTACGTTTATGTTCTTATAAAAATTAGGATATTTAATACGTACTTTCAATATCGAATCGAATCCCCCACAAAAGTAGGGTGGGGTTAAGCGAAACACAACGATTGATGGTACGGTAAATTTTGCACCATGCGAAACTTACCCAGTTGCCTACCGTCGATCACTTTATGTAAATTTCATTCAGACCCTGACAGTGTGCATCATTGTTTTATATTGTGCAAACATTTTGATACAATATATTAGGTATCACGGGCTTCTTACCCTGGTTCTGAATTTGCATCTTCTTCATTGTTGAAACTTGATGACGCCGATGTGGTGTCCTTCGACCCGGATCGTTTTATGTTGTGGGCTTCGGCTCGCCGATGCTATAAAAAGTCACTGATAAACTCAAACTGTAGAATTATCCAAATGAAATGCGAGCCTGTTGTCGTAGGTCTACAAAGTAGTTCAAACAATTTGGCAATGATTATTTTCAATATACCATCATCAACTACTAAGAAACAAAATTCAGACATTTTGCAAATAACAACGTTCTAGTTCTTACTCAAAGTTTATAATAAAGCTTCTGAAGAAATACACATCCAGAAAATTGCATAATATATGAATACTTTACCAATAAAAATGTAAAAGTAAATTAACATTTTTGTTAAACCCCGTGGAAAAATAAATTTACACGCTTGGTGGAAATTTAGATTAACGTACCTCATACAGCAAACTGTTACGAGGAGATGATGAACTAAAAGCGTCGAAGACGGGATTGTTCAATTTTGTTACTTCCGTATCGTCCAATGAAAAATTATGATTTCCATCATCGTGCTGATATCTGTCCGTCCTCGCTGTAAGAAAAATACGAAATATCTATCTTCTAGTAAAGTTCGTGCGATAAATTTCAGGGCTACCAAATACCACAAGAAGTATATATTTTAGGCTCGCTCACAATATGTTACGGAATTCCTCTCTTAAAAACGTTTAACATTTTGGTATCTCATGACCGGAGACCATGAAATAGATACCTAAATCACACAGACACTGAAACATAGTAATCCTATACGTCTGTCAAAAAACACACTAGAAAATTTCTTTCACTATCAATATTCATATTTTACCCACAAGTTAACAAACCAGCCAAACCGAGTTTAGAAAAGCTCAGATATATGATACCAATACTCCTTGAAAAAGTCAAGATTCACGTTGACATGGCAGGGCACATCGAATCAAACTTACTGTCAAAATAACTTGTGTCGTCCTGTCCTTCGAGTTGCGGAATGAATTCAGCTTTTTCTCGCAGCAAACTTTGCCAGTTGACCGCAGCGAAGAATGGGTGTGTTTTGAGTTCAAGGGCGTCCGCTTTTGCCCCTAAGCGCTGTAGTGGATTTTGACTCAACAACGCCGTAATTAACGTTTGAGCTTCGAACGGCGGCGTGTATGGCTCTTCGGGCCAGTCAATTTCACCTAAAAGTTAAACAATATCGCCAAATAGTGTTGGTAACATTAGATACTGCCACGAAATCATTACAGTGGCCAATTACAATTAATGTTAAATAATAAACTGAATTAAACAACCTAGTGTGTGCTTAAATTAGCGTCAATCATGCTAGAAAAATTAATAAACATCACACAAAGGTACCTGCTAATATGTGACTGAACAGCTCATCCGGGGTATCACCAAAGAACGGCGGACAACCGACCAAAAACTCATACAAAATGATACCAAGAGACCACCAGTCGACCGGTTTACCTTAAATTTCGCATTGCAAACCTAACATACCGTATAAAACTAAACCATTAACAATTTTTGAGTGCTTATGTATCTAACATCGACACTGTACCAAAGTAGTTTATTTAAATAATAAACGAAACAATACTTATTAGAAAGAGCATACGTTTTCCGATAATATTGAAAAACAAAAATCTCAAACCTAGTCACAATAATTACGTAGGTTCAATTGAAAGCCAAACAAATTGACATACAACCAGTTACAACAATTAAACCGATTCAGCTATGCAAAGTTATACTTGTTAGAACAGCAAAACAAACCACTAACCATAGCCTTGCCGCAGTATCACTTCCGGTGCAATGTATTCTGGTGTACCACAGACTTGTTTGTCTCGAAACTGGTTCACTTCTTCCCAACCTTCGTACATTAAATTCGTACGATTCATGAGACCAATTTTAGACAAACCAAAATCTGTCAATTTGATATGACCCATCGCGGTAATCAGCAAGCTTAAAATTGATAACAAAAATGGTCAAAAATGTAGCTATACAAGAAGACGTTTATGCAACTTCCACAATATCACTCGTTTACGCCAGGTAATTTTTAACGTGGTAGGGTGATGAACACTAAAAGCTTTTTGGAGTCAGTGTCTATCAGTCTGCCTTCTCAAAACTTACCTGGTGTACTTATGATATTGTGCAAGTTGTATTAGTAGCACTGAAGTGAAACAAAACCTTCACTCCCGTTATTGCACGCTAATAAGTAATTAAATGCTTGCAAAATAATACTTTTCCCGAGACCAAAATTGCACAAAATGGTCAGGTAAAAATTTGTTACGATGCTGCATCAAACAATGAAACTAACATTTTTATTCCAGATATGACACCCTCAATAAACAGTCATTAACTACAAACACTGTTGTAAAATTGCAGGTTAGACGTAAACATACCATACCTTTCGTTAGATGCGCACACCCATATATAAACTGTCAAACGTTAAAAATGACCATTTAAAACAGTAGCTTATGCATTTTCATTTAAAGTAAACCAAAACTCATTACTTCGGCATCTTGATTTTAACTGAACCTAACCGCAATATTGCACCAGTTCTTACTTATCCGGTTTCAGATCACGATGAACAATGCCATAACTGTGTAAATACTCGACTGCTAAAACCGTCTCTGCCACATACAGTCTGGCCATTTCAATCGGAAGCATTGTGATTTGCTTGAGCAACGAAGCACAGTCACCACCTTCGACAAATTCTAACACAAGGCACAAATGTTTCTGAAATATGCAAAAACTGCTGTACGCACAACGAAAGGCAAAACGAAGCAACTATTTCGGTACTACAACGTTTGTCGCACGAGACTAAGCTAGGGGAATATCAGCCGAAAATTTACCAAGCCGCAAGATGGTATCTATCGTAATACAAGGGACAAATGCTTCTACACAAGTGAAAACTGCACTTGTTATATATTATGATTATACGCTTTTCGATTACGTTAGGTGCCATAAAGGTCCGACGGCGGCTTCTTTGATCGTGCTATTCAGAAAATTACCCGTCCGTTGCGATTTCAATCCCGGATTACACAATTGCCGCTGCAGTCGAGATTATGTTCGGAGGAATCGTAAACAGTGATCAAATTGTATTTGCGACGGATTACGTTCTAGTAACTACCAGTCGCGAGTAGACTAGCGTTTGAAAAGTGAAGAACGTAATTGCGAGTAGCGACTGCACGAAAATTGTGCGCTTGACAGTATAATATTTTGCACATGCATGTGTACTTTGAACTAAACCAACCAATACTCACCTTAGTAGTAAAACTTCCATAAAATGAAACGACAAAAGGATTGTCGGAAAATGTTAAAATATCTCGTTCGGCAAACACCTGATCGATTTGATTGCGGAGCACAAGATTCGTTTTATTCATTCGTTTCAGTGCAAACCGTTGCCGTGTTTCGCGATGACGAACCTGAATTAGACACCAGAAAACAGTATTTGGAAATGCCTAGTTTACAGACTAGGTATGCTTCAATTCATGAAAAAAGTTTAGTTTAAAATTTGGAAATTTTCCTAAGCCAACACCATTTTCCTCAAACACATTGATTTATTTCATACCATTTTCCTCAAACACATTGATTTATTTCGTACCATTTTTCTCAAACACATTGATTTATTTCATAAGATAACGAAATTTGCCAATTTCTTCAATTATTCAAAGATGAGTAGTCGTCCAACACTGGTCTGTGCCTGCATTGTGTTTTGCTTCAAGCTGTCCCTCAACACAGGGTGCAACCGGATATTAATTTAGCGGATATTGTATATGTTTTCGTCTGTCATAAAGTTCATAATTATTGCTGCTATAAATGAAATTATTAAATGCAAAAATGCGCATAGCTTTCGTTCGCCTACATAAGTTAAAAGTAGTTGAAAACTTAACAAAACTTGAACTTCTTGACTTGCCCAGAAAATCGCAGCAACATGTTTAAGACGATCACTCGTAAAAAGCAGTTTCATAATAATCGGCACCAAAACCGTAAATATCCGGCAGGTTTATATCGGATACAGGAAACGGATACTGATATCAGCTTTTACCGGACATCAAACCGGAACTGATATCCGGTCGCATACACCTAATTTTGAGAGGCACAACGGGCTGCTAGCATCGTTTTCGTATTTATGTATAATATAGACAGCGAGTTAGCTAAATCACTTGACCCACATACCAAATAAACTGCACCATAAGCACCATTGCTAATCAATTTAATTGTTTCGAAATCATCCTCACACGGAAGACGGGCTGTATCTCTCATACGCCTTACATCGCCTCCGACATCTGAAGTTGTTCGCATTCGAGTTGTAACCTCACCTAAAAATTGAAAAAAATAGCAAACTGCCAAACTACATCATTACACACAAACTAATCTACCGAAGGTTTATTGCAGTGCGAGATCGGATAGTTTTGCTACAATCAAAAGAATTGAAATCACCTAGTGCCTCAAATAAGCTTGCAAAAACTGTATCAATATATGTTCCCCATTTCTAGAGAACGGGCTACTACCGCTTCGTGCAGAATTCCTACAGAAGTGCTTACACCAAACGTTATATCAATCTATTCCGGAATTACAGCTTTGTAGTACTTTGACGCTATGAACAGTGTAACGCATGTACCAGAAAATGCAAAATAGTTTTTGTTTTAGAAAATACTACCACTACATGACAGAGAACTGATGTTCACCCAAACAACAAAGACCGGAATTCCTGCAGACGTGCGTACGTCCGGTGTTGTAGCTAACCCTCTATTCTACAACGAACCCAATAAAAGCCGAAAGACGCAAAATTTTACCTAGCTTTTCCGGGGTTACAGCTTTGTAGCAACTTGGCACCACGTGTTGTTCGGTTACTTTGGGCGATGCAGCTAAAAACACTCCGCTTGAATCGTTGCTTACAGACGTTGTGCTATCGTCATCTGTAAGAACGCGTGAAAATCGTTTAGCAGCACTGCTTGATATTGCTATGGGAGATGATGTCGTACGTGCCGTCGGCTGTTTTGTAGGTGTATATTCAGGTGTTGGTGTACTATTTGTTGTTGTTACTTTATTTTTAACTGTTGCTGGTGTTGTTGTTGTAGAAGTGATGGATGTTGTTACTGCTGTATTGATTAAAGGATCTGTCGTTCCTGCAGTTTCATGGTTTGGTGTTGAAGGAATGGTTGACCCTGTTGTACTTGTACACAGTGCTGTTGCCGAAAGGTCTCCGGCCGAAGCTGAAACGTAGCCAGTCCGATTTCAACAAACGTTATAATGTAACTTGTGAACGTGAAGATTTTGGGGCCTTGATAGCCAGGCCAGCAAATCATCTGACTTTTAGACTTAACCTTAGTTCAAAATAACACACAATGTGTAAACCGTTAAAAATTTACGATAGAGTTGTTTTGTTATGAAACAATGTAAAATGATGATTATCTAATGTACCTCCCACTGACCTCTAATGTACCTCCCCTTGACACTTTATTCTACACCCTTTTCGCTACAAAAGGTGTTAGCTTAATACCACGAAAACGAAAAAAAAGTACCGCCACAAAACCATAACCCGAAAAGCAACCGGTAAACTTACTAAGCTCAGGTGCTGGTTTGGTCAAACCCAGCTTCTTCACAATATACTGTGGAATGGGCTCAAGTAGCTGTTTGCCATGCGCCATATCTTCTGCTTTTTCCAAAATCGCGTAGAACTGTTCTGCATCAAACTCCTAAAAACAATAAGTAATCGCTGTTGACGCTATTACTTTGCGATCAGCCAGATCTTTTACAATAAGAAGTTAGCGAAGTTACATAATCGAAACCAACCAGGAAAACAATCAGACAGCTAACTTTGTCTCAATTTAACAAATTAAATATTTCACGCTGTAGCGTACGTACCAAACATTCTAGCAATCGTGCAGGCCGCGCAACAATTACCAACAATTTTTTCACGATAGCTTCCATATACGCCAAAACATCCGGACATTTGTCAAGCGTCTATAAATTAAAATTCTTATATCTTAAATACCGTTCAATCTTAGTCTAACCAGTGTCCCAACACATTGATAATAACGTAACACCAAGATCTCAACACCGGGAGCCAGGGATTGCGGTCTCGGTCTCTGTTTATCGAGTCTCAATGGTTTGGAATCATGACTAGAAGCCAAGGATTTAGCAAATGTGGCTGTATTGTTGAAGTGATGCCTCATAAATATAATTTATCTTTGCATTTACAAATTTTCATAGTTACACACCAATTATTAGCATATATTCTGAAAAAGTACAAAAAATACGAAATACCCAAAAAAGCATTAAAAATAATTTATTTTGAAAATTTTAATTTTTTCCGTGATCAAAGAAAATTTAACGAGACCAAGACTATTCATGGCCTGTCTCGGAACTCAGGTCTCAAGATCGGGTTTTAACCGAGAACGCCCATTCCTGGCTGGGACTAAGTACGCCTAGTTTGGGAATTACAGCAAAAATAATTAACACCACGCTACGCACATCGAAAATTGTCTATTCCTACAAGCTTTCACATATCAACAAAAACCAGAACTCTAATTTTCCATTACAATGCTGACCGTAGAAGAGTCAGTGCACAACAAACACAAATTACTGATTACCTCACTTAGAACTTTTTCCAAACTTTCAGACATATCATAAAAATAAGTCGATGATATGGTTTCGTTTCGCGATTTGTTCAAACAATCGGTTGCAAGCTCCATAATTTGATGATGCAGAAAACTCGCAGCGCCGTCTGATATCATTAACGCGTTAAAATTTGATCGTTCGTCGTCTAGAAACCGTTCAAGTTGAGATTCCATGTCTGATTTTGCCTGAAACCGCAATAATGAGCTTCATTGATATTCCGCAGTAAATTGGCTGCTAAAGACCAACGCTTACCGAAATTACCGTGTTTTGGTTGGAAAATTTCAAGCTAAACCTCTTCAACCGAAGTCGTGGTGCTACAGACAGCATTATGTCTCAGTGGGTTCTCGAGCCAATTCTTTCCAGTTTTGGCCTTCTCCCAGGTTAATGCCCCGCCTTTTTAGAGAGGGGAGCATGAAGATTTTAAATCGACATTGGCGTCAATAACACATGAGTATAGTCTACATAAACGGCACAGCAACTAAAATTCGTTTTTGCAACCACAAATGTAGCAACTTTAAATATACGTGCATAGGCTAAATGTCGCGTGACACCAACTTGGTTGCCAATGCAAATTTTTAAAAACTCACGTTTCCCCCAAGACACAATCGGAATAAAAAGTATCAGAAACAGAATAGGATAGTGAAAAAATTGTTGCCAAAAAATTAATTTTGGTACAATTTTACTTAAACATACCAATAATCCTTTCTCAAGAATTTGCCGTCAAACTTGTAGTGCGAACATTGATACAAAAATCGTCAAAAGACTTTAACTTTCGAAAGTCAAAATATCAGCACCTAGAATACTGATACGGTTGAAAAATACCCGGGTTTCCAAACGAACCTGAATTTCCGGCTGAACCGTTGTCCCCATTGCATAATAAATGAATGCTACAGCAATTATAGGAATTTTACATACCTTTGGAAATCTTTCTTTATACAAATTGTTCCGCAATAACGCATCGCTATTGAGTGGTTTCAACGGACTGTTGCTGAAATATGCAACGAAGCAAATCTGAATTGAAATCGTTTTTCTAGTGGTACATAATTTTAGTTAAACAGTGACATATAGAGCTATTCACGAAAATTTTGCTGCGGATGCAGTACGGGTACGAAACCATTAAGAAAATCGACTTTGATGTCCAAACTCAAGCCACTACTCTGACTTAAATATGAAAATTAAATCAAATCAAATGTCGATTAAAATCATATCTATTCATGGCAACCTACACAATGTACCTGCTGTAAATTAACGCTATGCTGCAAACCCCAAAAATCACTTACTCAAGGCTTCGAGCACGTGGCTTCCACAGCGGGCTTCGTTCGCCAGCGTTATATTCTATAGCATCGAGCGATCCATTACTATCATTGCTGCCAAACCATAGTCCCGGCTCACCACACACTCGAAAATCTTCTGATGAGGAATACTCAGACTACAACAAAACCTGAGCAAACAATATTAATGCAGCTTTAGGCTAATCCAAAACCGATCACGGGCAAAAAAGCTTGTGCACAAAACATCTATAGTGTATTTGTATTGTGCTACAGATTCGTCCTAATATCAATAGCCAGTTGAGATATGACGCCTTTTTGTAAAGAATAAACGTTGTTTCGAAAGGGTTTATAGATGAACTACGCGTTAGTCGGTGTCGTTTTGACGTATTCCCTCCTGAAAAAGATAAGTTCATTTTGAAAATGGACATTGTTTCTCTGATCGCCCCATTTTTTCCTGTTTTCCTGATTTCCCTGACGAAATAGCAAAATTCCTGAGACGGTGATTGATAGATGTTTACGGTCAATGAAACATACTTGAACAACTAACTAGCGTACAGCCTTACAATACAAAAAAATTGCGGCGCTTACCGACAACGCAGAACTTCCAGGAGTTGTACCATACCCTGATGATGGCAATGACGCCAACGACCATCGTCTTGTGTCAGGGTTTTGCCTGTAACATAATGTTTAATTTTAACTATTATTTTTCAAAAATCATACTCTTGACATCTATCGGCAAAGATAATAATGTAAGTCTGCAAACTTGACACGCAGCCAATCCAACCAATCAGAATTATTACCCTTCGCGATCTTTTCCACGTCTTGAAATAACAACCCAACTTAAACGTTAACTTAAACGTTCATTTTGGGCGTGGTTATGAAATTACACAGCAATAATAACAATAATAACCAACTTACCTCGGAGCTCTAAGTAACACTCCTGGATGTGGCAGCACGTGTGGACTGTCAATTGGACTGCCTAATATTGCAACACAAAACCGTATTAGCGTTAAATTGGAGCACGGATGAATACAGTCGGCAAATCAACTAATTTCAACGCTCACACAAACATAATGATTCTCTGCTGTAAGCAGACCACATGCGCTTACGAGCTTTATGCTCTTGTCATGTTAATCTACAGTTTACATACTGCAGCAAACAACTTCTAACGGCGAACTCCAGCCGTTTCTACTTAGTACTAACCAGGGTGCAACCGGCATTCCGGTTCCGGCATTTTTCACCTCCCGGTTCCGGTAAATTGTTACCGAATTAAAAATTCCGGTATTAAAATTTGGTCGGTGGAAATTAAGATATTTTATTGTCGGTGGAATTTAAGATATTTTACTTGTTATTCTAATCAATTCGCAGGCCAGCAATCACTATTAAATGCAAAGTTAGGAGCCTCTATGGAGTTGTTATGCCCCGACCGACAAATTTATCACATTAAAAGCATTCTGTAGTATGGAAGTGTTTGCTGATCCCTATCTCCCTGCTCCCCGTTAATAATTCCTAGCTGCAGCCCGGTCAACTTGACAACGATAGCAAAAAAGAATTGTAATTATAATAATATTATACTGACGCTCATACAATATAGAATACAATCAAATTTAACAATTGGACAAAAACAGTAGTGGTGCTTCAAAACGAAATCATTAATGATGGTCGTATCGAGAGTAAACTAACTAAACAATAATAACTAAACATCACATAAAAACAAACCGCTTGATGAAACTGTTTGAAAACTCAAAAAAAGGAATAACTTGAGGCCAACCGTTTCAAAATTTGAATTTTTTTCGCTTAGCGGCAAATAGTCATCTTTTTCTAAACTTATGTATTCTTATTGAGGCCAACAAAATCTTAGCTAAAAGCTCATACCTTCCCGTTTCATTCTGATTGAGGCCAACAAAATCTTATCTAAAATTTCCTACCTTCCCGTTTCATTCTTATTGACGCCATCAAATCTTATCTAAAATTTCACACCTACCCCTTTCCTTCTGATTAGCTATCTATTCAGGCCAACAATATTTTTGCCGAGTTCTGTGAATATCAGACCAACATTGCAAATCTGTGTTAGGGTCTCATTGGTTATTCATCTTTTTTCAACTTATGAATACGAGTCCGACATTGATACCGGCTCTAAGCGAACACGGTCTTGTCGGGGGAGGGGGGTGAGACTACCCGGGGGGTAGACTACCCGGCTTTCATTAAAATCCCAACAGAATAAGCCAAATCACAAATCCAAACCGATTCCTTCGTCTACGCGGTGCAACAGCAACCGATAGAAAATCGTCTTACACTTTTGTAGATCTGGTTACAGGTGCTACAACAGGCTACAAATCTACAGCTCATTAATTATTTTGAATACTTGATTTAATAGCAAAACAAATTTATAATTACCGCGTATGCCTGGAGATCGACAGCGTGGATGCGCCGGTGACATATTTGAATGCAAGCTACGACGTACAACCCGTTGACTGAAAAACAAAATACTACATACAATCCAAATTATGAAATACTGCCCAAACTAAAATCTTAGCATTTCAAAAATTCGAATTTTTCAAAAATTCAAAACTCAATGTGAAATGATCAGGGTAAATCATGAAAAGCGATATAATGTGCAAAAAATTTTCGAAAACCAGTCGTAGTAGGACTACATTTATTGAGCGAAACTCGAACACACGTAAGCAA
The DNA here is from genome assembly GCA_030248215.1 of Enoplolaimus lenunculus. Classification (NCBI taxonomy): domain Eukaryota; kingdom Metazoa; phylum Nematoda; class Enoplea; order Enoplida; family Thoracostomopsidae; genus Enoplolaimus; species Enoplolaimus lenunculus. The sequence continues at coordinate 55,761 of JASANG010003059.1, read as the reverse complement.
TTACGGTAATATGCAAATTAGTTATTACAACACCATTTTTGGCAATCATCCATCGGCAGGCAGTATAACCAAAAATGACTCGGTGCTACATTCAGTTTAGGATAATAACAATAGTTGTAACGAAACAAATTAACGATTTGTTACTACTTAAGCATACCGATTAATAGAAACCATAATGCCAGTTAAACCATACGATGCATTAAAATTTAGTCGCTTACCTGTGGCGTCTTTGTATATTCAACTCTTTCTGAAACAAACAAAAACAATCAATACTGATATGCTAGTTATATATACCACGGTGCCAAACGCAACTGGATTATATCGAAAACTGAACGGAAATCAGAACAGCAAATTTATACCGGAATTCATACCAGACTCGGAACCATAAACTTATCGATTGTAAGCATTTTAACATAATATACTACAACCAATGAATGAATAAATTTTAAAACTTTCGTGCCAAAAACACAAAATTACAATCACAATCACATTACTGATAATATTTTGGTTATTATTTTGCCTGTCAAAAACCTATTGTCAAAATTGCAGCAAAGTTTGTACGATATTTATCACTGTTTGCCCAATAGCGACAAAACGCGCACGTTGAAAAACTCAAATTTCAATTCCGAGTCACAACGTTTTGTTTTGAATCGCAGTGCTAACCACCACCACAATCGGGATTTATTTTGCACCCGTTTAGCTTCTTATCATTCGCAAAAACAACAGGACCAGCTTAAAAATGTTAGCCTACCTCAGCACAACAAATCTAATCGCCTAAAATGCAAAGTAACCAGCGATAATTATTTAGCTGTTTTAAACTGTTTTCGTTCTAAAGTATCACGTTGCGACATATTCATTTCAGTTTTCAGCACTAATATTGCTTTATCCAATAACAGCGGCCCATGTTACATATAAACAAACGCCCGCTAAGCCTAGCCGAAAGCCTAAACCTGACCCGATAAGGTTCAGTGTCTCCCAGTACACAGGCACAGTATTAACACCGGCCCCCCAGACAGTAGTATAACTGCACCCAACAACAAAAGTGCTGTCCGATGACACCCGCAAATCAACGCATCAAACTCGCACACCTTCCACTGAATTAACTCGCACACCTTCAACTGAATTAACTTGCACACCGACAACTGAATTAACTCGCACACCTTCAACTGAATTAACTCGCACACCTTCAACTGAATTAACTCGCACACCTTCAACTGACTCGCACACCTTCAACTGAATTAACTCGCACACCTTCAACTGAATTAACTCGCACACCTTCAACTGAATTAACTCGCACACCTTCAACTGAATTAACTCGCACACCTTCAACTGAATTAACTCGCACACCTTCAACTGAATTAACTCGCACACGTTCAACTGACTCGCACACCTTCAACTGAATTAACTCGCACACCTTCAACTGAATTATCGAAGTCGCCCCAGTGCACAACAAACTAGTCGCGCTAACACTTCGACAGAACGCTGTCTCAGACTCGCTTAAAACGGCGCTACGTCGAAGTGCAGCTACGGCCGAATGGCGACCGGATACGGTGATCGTTGGCAGTTGCGCACGATTACGAGCTATAATCGCAGCGGCAGCCACTCCACAACTGTTGTTTGTCACCAGCCCGGACGCACTTGAAGGTCGTGATCGAACTGGTGCCGTTGGTGTCGTTGTTGCGCCTGCTGTTGCCTTCACTTTACGCATCCGTGGCGATCTACCAACATCAGTGGACGCCGTCGCCATTTGGGACGCCAAACACACCGCCGAAGCAGACCCATACGACAAACTAACAGCGTCATCAGTCAAGTTTCTGGCATCAGCTAGCGACGATGAATTCTGTTGCGATCGAGTGGAATCCTCAAATGTACCTGACACCATTCCTGAACCACGACCACTGTGTTTGCCTTCGACCGAATACAAAAGTAGCTGTCGATCTGACGCCAAAATTGACCGAGCCGATGATGATGATGACGACGAACGCATATGGGTGGGATGTAGTCCCGCAGGCGAACCATTCCGACTTCTGTCTCGCAGTATAACTTGCGCGAACGCTGTTTGTTGACTGCAACTACTACAGTCAGGTCCAGGGGATGCTAGCACGATACCATCCACGGACTTCACGCCGTCACAATCAATGATCGTTGTTTGTCCCAGTTTCACTTGTTCTGTATTCTCTGCCATCGGAACTACTTCCGCTGTCAGCTGCGGCTCGTCATCCTCACTACGGTATTGATGTAGGTTTTCATTCGGATTTGACGTTTCGACTGCCCAAGCAATAACTGCCGGTATACACTGGTCGCCGACGGTATTGCTCAGAGAACGTGTATCACAATTATTACCACAAAACAGTTTGGCACATTCAACTTTGGCAATACGCTCGTCGCTTCTAGTATTGCTGCTGTTATTATTATTATTATTATTATTATTATTATTATTATTATTATTATTATTATTATTATTATTAGTATTATTATTATTATTAGTATTATTATTATTATTGCTGTCAAGGCTAAGTTTGTATTCATTAACACAGTTACTGTTTATCGCATTATCACTAGGCTCCATGGTAAAACTAACAATTATTATAGTTTGACCCACATTGATATGATAAATGATAATTGTAAGATTGTTGTAAGCTATTATGCCTAAAGAGTCAAATAGGTTGCGTGAAATTGACAACTTTACCGCCAATCTAACCCGGTCGACTCTACGACGATAAACTCAAAACCTGTTTTCAGTTAAACCACAAATTACGTGTTTCCGAAGTTTCGTTGGATTTAATCGATATATTAAAGCTGGAACGCCCCACATACGTATTTTGGGCAGCGCTCCAGGACCGCATGCAAATTACTACAAGGTTTACAAAGACAAAAAATTGGTTTGTTATATGTAATTACAGAAGCATTTGATTGAAAATAATCCTTCTGTTGAAATGTTGCTCCGATCTTTCAATATGCTGTATACATTGAAATGACGATTTGGTTGTTTGTGTTGTCGCTTAAGCTTCAAAACTTGGGCAAGACTTGTTTAAAAACAAATGTTTTTGAACATATGCCAAAACCAAGTATATATAATAGGAGAGTCGCACATGTGTGCAACTACGGATTACTAGTATCGATTAAAAGACATTTGTCAATGAAACCTACGCTACGCTGTAGGGCTTTTCGCTATACGCCCATGTTGGACTACTATATATATATATATATATATATATATATATATATATATATATATATATATATATATATATATATATATTGTCAGCGACAAAGGTATTTGTGGGCATCATCAAACACTCAATAAGCTTTGAACCCACGCTAGTTTGGACGTACCCATCAGGATTATAGAAAAGAAACGTTACCGTCGGTATATGTACACGGTAAGTGCACGTAAAGCAAAAAAAGATTGCTATACATGTGCCACATATACCGGTATAAGAAATTGTTGCAATGACCACATGGTGTAGTGTGGTAGCATGCTCGACTCGACTGCAAGACGGCCGATGTTCAATTCACGGCGTGACCCGTAACATTCGACCAAACTACGAACAGGGGTAGTGTACACCGTTATAGTTCCAACAGTTACGTTACCTACAGTCTTTGAGACAAATTGCGAACGACGTTTCCCGTATTACAAGCTGAAAATGTATGTAGAAACCGGTTTACAGCAATTACAACCTAAGACACCTGACCCCTAAAACTAGCCTCCACCCTCGCTCTACACCTTTGGTCTGAGCTAAAATCATGTGAAGAACAACACCAAAAATAAATCAGCCATACATACGTTTGCTTCACAGCGAAGCGAATACTGACAAAGTCTATTTCGAATCCACGCAAAAAACATTTTCAACGAGTACATAATGTATTCGTTCAGTTGTTAACTATCAATCACAAATTCAACTACGTATTTCAATATATTTATACGTTGTGTACGTAGGTGCTGCTCCATGAACACGTATTCGGCTTTAAACTTAAACCAGTTTCAGATACTTGAAGCAAGGGGGGGGGGGCGGGTGACACCTCTGCGCACATTTTAAGTTTAAAAAACACACAATATAAAAGCGCTGGTATCTTTGAATTTGGACGTACCCAGTTTTTAGTAATTGTATCGCGATGAATAATTTGACCATTCATTATCCAGTGCCGGAGCGCAGACCACGGTGTGGGGTTCCTCCAAAACGTCACGGTGCTCGCCCCCCACCACCAAACTCTCGAGCGAATCGAGCAAGAAACCAGACGCATTTTATAATAAAACTTCGGCGGGTTTTTTGGTTTCAACCGGTTAGGGGCGGGCGGGGCTCCCGCTTATTAGCAGTGGGAGGCCACCCAAATGAGGACGTATAGGCGGTGGCTGTTCTGGCGCTGGTTAACGAGAATCATACACATTTACAAAACGTACAACAGCATTTTAACTAACTGTTATGTGCAAAAAGTAACCGTAAAGAATTGGCAACCTTTAACTGCCGACGTGGATACTCACGAAAAGTGCCAATTATTACTGATGCCGGTACCAATTAATCGGCATTTCCATCCATAGTAGAAATAAAAGCAGGCTGCGACCGGATATTAATGTACCGGATACCGGAACCGAATACGGACATTGATTTTTACCGGAACAGGAACCGGATACCGAATATTGTATATATATGTTGAAACTTTTTTCGCTGTATTTTCAGGGTGCTAAACGTTTTCGTCTGCTATAAAGTTGATAATTGTTGTCGATAAATTGAAATTATTTAATGCGAAAAATGCGTTTAACTCCAGCTCGCATACATGACTTAAAAGTAGCTGAAAACGTATCAAAACTTGAACTTTTGCCTTTTATACCGGATACCGAAACCGGATAAGCATATCAGTTTTTGCTGGAATTAAACCGGAACCGGACATCCGGTCGTACCCTGGTAGTTAGGTATTCTTGATTTGTTTTGGATGTTTATACACAATTTATTCGGATTTCTCGCACTTACATCCCCTTTACTACTGAAATCATATCGCCGGCAACCCGAATAATCAGTGAAACAATTTCAAAAGTCGTAATTTAGGTTTAACCAGTTAACCTAATATAGTCATTTATCTGTTTACGGAATTTTTCAATGTCAAATTCGGTTTCCTTGAACCCAAAAACCGTTCAGTGCTGAAATGAAATCGCTTGTACCCCTAATCGTCATTGAACCAAATTAAACAGTCCTAATTTAGAATTAATCAATTACGCTAATATGCTAATTGGTTGGTAGCTAGCAAATCATTTATCTGTTTTGGAGGTTTATAAACAATTTAATTAAATTGCTCCCACGAAATAATGTAAAACGTACCAGTTTTGGCTTAACCAATTATTCAAATTACCATGCAGCTAATAAACTGCTTAGAGTATGATAACCCCAATGCAAAGTTAACACCTCAAGATAATAAGTTTTCAAGCAAAAAAAGTTTATCAAAATCGTTTCAGCAGTTCCTGAGATTCTCGTCGGACGGAGCTTCGATCAATAAGGCTGTGGGACACCACTCCCGATTGTGCCACGCCGCCCACAAGGAGGCATGGGTCCGTTAATCTGTACCTACTTTTAACTTTTCCGCCCCCGGGAATAACTATTTCCGCATACAAAAATTTCTTTCATTGGATTCTCAAGGGAACAAAGACCCCCCCGCCATGAACCGCCCACTAATGAAAAGAGCCTTAATAAGAACAGCGAAAACATCCGGTGAGCAGGGTGCAACCGGAATTCCGGTTACGGCATATTTTTACCGGAATAAAAAATTCCGCTTTTAAAATTTGGTCGGTGGAAATTACCCATATTTCAGTAGTACCGTATACAAACGTTGACAATCGCCAAAAATAAACCATCGAAGGTAAATTTCGCTTCCGTAGATTATGATAATCTAAAATACAGCAGATCAAGTGAATACCTATCTCCAACTACGGTTATTTTACACAAATAATATTGCAAAAAACGAAAATTTTCGGTGGCATGTATTTGTCACCTTCTGGTTCCGGTTCCGTTCATGGTAACTTTTCAAATTCCGGTTCCGGCACAAATCGTCATTCCGGTTGCACCCTGCCAGTGAGCGAAGTACGTATTTTTTACAACTTGCTTTTGCTGCTCTTAGATGAGAACCGCTTAAAGCGAGTGGCTTAGGGCAGCGCCAGTCCTTAATATATCGTGTTTCTGCTCCCTCTTGAAATTGCTGGCGGTTCCGGTTAGCGATACCAGGTGATAACTGAACGAGACAATATTTTTCTATGTGGGTGAACATTAATTTTTCCTTGTAAGCACTGAAGGGAAAGTAAAAAACGGCTGTTTGAAATTATTTGCGGGGGGTTTACAGGGGCGGAAGCGGCATCCTCTTCAATGAAAACCAAAACAGTACCCTTGTTACACCAATCTATACATTCTAAAACGTCCTTCCTTCTAAGTGCCATATTTCACATGTAACATGGTTACTTACAACAGAAAATTAAATGAACAGTTCCGCCTACATTTCAAATATAGCGACGCAAGCTAAAAGCGTCCTGGTTTTTTTTCTTCCCATCAAAAATTCCAAAACAAATATATCTTCCCTAACTCCCCTTGTACATATATGTATATATGTATATATATGTATATATACATATATACACATATATATACATATACATATATATACATATATATAATTATATATACATATATATACCAGGGTGCAACCGGAATTCCGGTTCCGGTTTCGGTTCCGGCATTTTTTCACCTTCCGGTTCTGGTTCCGGTAAATTTTTACCGGATTTAAAAATTCCGGTATTATAATTTGGCCGTTTTATTAACTTTGCTAATTTTTAAGAATCTCTTTTGAAAGCCACTTGTACTCCGAATATAAGCCATTGATGGTGGATTTCACTTCAGTCGATGATGAAAATCTAAAATACAACAAATAAAATAAATATCTATGTTCGACTAAGGTTATTTCACAAATAATAGAGCAAAAAATAAGATTAAAATGAAATTTTTTGGTGAAATGCATTTTTCATTTTCCGGTTCCGGTTTCGGTTCCGGTAAAATTTTCAAATTCCGGTTCCGGTTCCGGTAAATTGTAATTCCGGTTGCACCCTGATATATATGTATATATACATATATACATATATATATACATATATATACATATATGCGTATATACACACCCTTCAAACTTGACTAGCACTAAAAATTAGCATACAGCCACAGTGTCCTAGCCGTGCGTGGTGCACAGTTTTCACCCAACGAGCCTTAGTCTGCAAAACAATCACTTTAATTAAACAAAGATTTTCAACGACCAAATATAGCTAGCTAATGCATTTCGCGAACAAACCATTAACACTCTACTATTATTGCAGGCAGGTTGAACGAAACGACAAATCAATTTCGCTATCACAACACCAAAAACTGTAATCAAACACATTGGCACTCAAGCCACCAATCAGAGATTAGAGATACAATTAATTTGTGAACTGTTTCATCGTTGACTCCGAGACACGCAGAGGGTAGAGCGATGAGCTGTTTGTTACGACAGGTGAACGATTACCAGTAGTCTTGTAATAGAAATTATTTTGACACAATGTTATAGTTCGGGTACCGGTCGACAAATACGTAATTGTAAAACGCGTATATATAACTCAGCAATACTTGTGATATTCGCTGTTGGTCAAAACCAAAACGGAAATATAAAAGCATATTATACCTCAGCAATAATCATCTGATATTCGTTGCTGGTCAAAACCAAACGTTAAAATATTTATTAATCGTTTGAAAATTTCTGTTACAACTTCAAAAACTATCGTATTTCAAGCTTAAGTTGTAGTAGTGACCAGTTTGGAGTCGGAGGTCAACAAGTGACTCTTGTGTATACTCTTGAGCGCAATTAACCTGTTATTATACGCCATTCAATGATCGTTACTTCATGCGCCACAGTTGTTTTTGACGAATACCACGGATACGTATCATGGTCGAGATAGAAGAAACGCCGCAACATATTGGATAGCGAATATTGTTTTTGTAACAAATGCGAAATTCCAACAGCCCTCGAGTATGCTGCCATACTCACTTTTGACCGACATTTGCCGCTTGTTTTTGTAGTGGTCTCGTACACTTCCGCCCACACACCCCGCTTAACCTTAGGCTTCGATAAAGTCTTTCTAGAGTTCAACCGAAATTCCTGTTCCGGCCCGGAATTGCTGCAAAAATTCAACGCCTTTTCCTGCGCAAAACTTAATGATTGAAATAGCTCAATTTTTGCTTCCAACAGTAATTCGGTAATGAGACATTATTTCAAATTCCGGTCACTGTTCTTGTTCTGGTTCCTGCGAAAAAAAATGCAACTGTTTCTTCCTGTTCCGTCAAAATTTAGTTGCTGTTCGAATCCGGAGGCTTACCCCATGCCTTTCGCACAGCGTCAGTTTCTTTAAACTCAAATTTGAAACCATTCAACGATTTACTGCATTCGTAATTTACACCAGTTGTATCATTCTTAATTAATTGTTAACGCGTTTCAAACTTTAAATTAATCGTTTTGAATAAAACCAACGCCACACGTTCAAGTTATTACGGTACTTGTCACAGTTTTTGGGACTTTTTTCAGAAATTTCAATTATTTCAAACATTCCTACTCACAAATGTCAACAGATTTCTGATGATTATTATTATTATTATCATAATGATGCACAGCCCCTGTCATTCATTTTTCGCTAAATAATAGAATCAGAACTTTTCAATGAAAATTTATCTCATGCATTTGTGTTATTTGTTTATAAATTTGGCTATTGTTTCATCTGTCGTTGCACTTGAATCCTTCAGTCATAACTACCTACGTATATATAGTCTCGGGTCTCATATGAATTTTAAGGAAATCAAACAAAAAATTTATATATATATATATATATATATATATATATATATATATATATATATATATATATATATATATATAATCAAGGCAAAAAGCGGTCATATTAGTTATAAACATTGAAAGCCAACTTATAAGTTGGCTTTCAATGTATATAACTAATATGACCGCTTTTTGCCTTGAATATATTATTAATGCGTGTTCTTATATATATATATATATATATATATATATATATATATATATATATATATATATATATATATATATATATATATATATATATATATATATATATATATATAACTTTTGCAGACTAATGTTTAAAATTACAAATTTATGCCCATGAATGAACGTTTTCTCACAATTACTTTGCCAATATATTCTCATCCGAGCAAAAACCCAAAGCCGTGCGCTACAACTATACCTTGTGATTACGGTATTCTAGTATGCCGGAACCGTAATCAAAATTTAGCCGAAACTTCCACCGTCATCATCCGAATACTACTGACGTGACTCTAAAAGAAACTACTGATACCTACTATACTTGTTGGCGAAAATTTAATTACATTTTATTAAGATTTCTCGTACTCAAAACCCTTCAGTAACCCTAATAATTACTGAAATATTGCAAAAAGTCCTAATTTAGGCTTATTAATTATGCTATTATGCAAACTAGCTATTAGCTAACTATTCAATTATCGGTTTTGAAGATATGTTGACAATTTATTCAAATTCCTCGCGCCCAAAAACTCTTTAGTACTTACTGCAATTGCATTGCTTGTAACCGTAATAATTAGTGATATATCTGAAAAAATCCCAGTTTAGGTTTAACCAATTATGCAAATTAGCGTGTCGCTAATAAACGGCTTAAAATTTTAAAACACCAATGCGAGGTTAACACTCCAGGATATTAAGCTTTCAAACAAAAAAAGTTTATCAAATTCGGTTCAGCCGTTCCTGAGATTCTTTTCGGACGGACGGGCAGACGGACGGACGGACATCCACCTTTCGACCGCCGAGCACAAAATATCAAACGTTTCGCGAAACTCCGAGATTCGCTCGGAGTTTCGCTTCGCTCAAAAAGCCAATCGCACGACAATAAACGTATATGCAATATATGCAATTTAAACTAAAGCCTGACCAAATCCACTCAGCAAACTAACATTATAGACACAGCCTCTGCGGTTTGCGCAACATTAGTTTCGAAACTAACTAACAAGCAGCCTAAAGCCAAACCCATAAATAGCCAGGCGGAAATCGTTTCGTTACGCCACCAAACGTCTCAATCAGGGACTGTCACAGGGTTGGCGGCGTTCTTCCCCCCAAAACCCCAAAATTACAAGCAATCTCGGAAAGGCTTGAAAATTTTATACAAGGGCTACAAAAACATCAACGCCCAGCTGGATACTTGACCCTTCCTCCCCCGAAAACAATCGTGGGACTACACAGCCTCAATATAGTTTAGGCCTACCTCACCCTCCCTCCCCCGAAAAAAATCGTGGGACTGCCACAGCCTCAATATAGTTTAGGCCTACCTCACCCTCCCTGCCCCGAAAAAAATCGTGGGACTGCCACAGCCTCAATATAGTTTAGGCCTACCTCACCCTCCCTCCCCCGAAAAAAATCGTGGGACTACCACAGCCTCAATATAGTTTAGTCCTACAGCACCCTCCCTCCCCCGAAAAAAATCGTGGGACTGCCACAGCCTCAAAATATAGTTTAGTCAAACGTGTGTCTAAACAAAAACGTCCGCCTGAATTATACATATTGGATCTGTGGTGAAGAGTACACTATATCTATATATGCAACGAGGGCCGGCCACATTATAATTGGATAACCATACGGGTCCCATAGTGCCCAAATGCTGCCAGACTCACGCAAGCGTATACGTAGCGAACGTAGACCGGTAAAATCTTAATATAACCGGTGACATTGTAGCTGATACCTCGCAGTTTAGTCAGTTCTCGTCTAAATCAGCTGGCTTATGCATATAAATATCAATATATATATATATACACAAACATATATATATAAATATATATTATTATTATTATATATATATAACCAAACGAGCTACGAATAAAAAACAGTCTATCTTGCAAATCTTCATACCAAGTAGGATACGTTTTAGTACTTTAGCAAAATACGCGAAAACACGAAATTCACAATGGGTTGCGGACGAATGATCCTCAATGTAGCCGGGTTCAACCGGAACTCATGCAAACATTCGATTCCGGTTCCAGTTCCTGCATTCAAACATGCATGAACCGGAATGTTTACGGTACGTATTGTGGCAAATTATTTCATAATCATTTAAATATTGAAACCTTTCGTCTTTGAGCAATTTTTAATGTCAAAATTAGTGTTTTTGTACCCTGTTTGACACTAGATGAATACGTACGTGTACTATCGATGTCTTCACAGTATTAATCGAACTACAACAAGAGCTACGTAACCATAGTAAAATTTCTCCGGTTAACAAACCGAAAAGTTCGCAGGTTTGCTAAAGTTTCACATGCAACCAGTAAAAAGATCGCAAATCTAAGTTGTATTAATGCCAAGACAACCTTCTTTATCCACATCGCGAATTTTGCTTTTTTGGCCAACTTTCTGAAAATAACTCATTTAGCAAAAAATTGCGCAATCCGTCAGAATTAATTGTTATGATATAAAACTGCTCAAACGGATGCTAACTCCGCTCCGCTCTGAGCATCATAGAGTCAAGTAAATTTATCTGCACACATGAGTAGCGAGCGAGCGAACAAATTTTTTTTGGTCATCTAGCAAGCAGCCAGTTGGTGGTTGATTGAGAAGTCTGCACATGTCCGTCAAACCGTTAACTCTGGTACAAAACTTTAGCTTCGAGTGGGTTCTTTTGCGCGAATGTATGAATACGAAATCCTCTGGCCAATCACGGTCTCTCAACATCGAGGTATCCATAGAACAGTGAATGAAACAGATAATGTTTGGCAATATGTTTTTTCAGTTTTGAACAATAAAATTTTTAAATAAAACTTGTTATATTTATAAAAAATTTGTTGTTTCAGGTTACATATCTTAAAACTGGGGTCAGGCACGAAATATATATTAACATTTAAAAGTTATTCGGTTGGCATTGCGCCGATATTCTGAACAAATTATAGACATAACTGAAATTTGCCAAATGTAACATTCGGATACAGATGCGGCAGATTAGCAATGAATTCGGATTCGGTCAAATCGAGGATTAGCGATCAGCAAGAATGGCGTTCTCGGTCTCGCTTTTTGTTCGAACCGAGGCCAGAATTCCACGATACAGAGCAAAAATGTACGACTGTATTGTTGAAGTAAATGAAGGCTCTGATGTACAAAATTTTTCAGTAAAATTATGACATTTCATGTTACGTACGCAATAATTACGAGCAGATATTCTGAAAAAAACACAAAAACCGCTATGAACAATACACAAAACATGCCAAATTCTCAAAAAAAACTACGAAAAAAAGCATTAGACTGGATATTTATTTTGAAAATTTTAATTTTTTTCCGGTGATGACCAAAAATCAACCGGAACCGAGGCTTTTCATGGCCGGTCCCGGTAGTCAGGTCTCGGTCTCGGTCGTTGGTTTTTAACCGAGACCACCCCCATCGCTGGCGTACAGCCCGTTCTTAATCGAACGTTTGAGTTACTTACCAAATAAATTCATGATGTATATGTATATGTATGTAATGTATATAAACAAGTCTTGAATTCGATTATTCTTTAAATCATCTAAAAAACAAAATTTGCTTATACGTAATTGTTGTAGCAACTCATTAAATTATAATGGCATCAAATACATCACAGACATTTCACATACCTCGGTATAAAATACTAACATATGGTCTCTAATAATGTCAATAAATAATAATCATTGTGATATCATTAATGTAAATCACGTAATTAAGTTTATATATTATGTATACGTATATATGCATATATATATCAGGGTGCAACCGGAATTACAATGCACTAGAACCGGAATTTGAAAAAAATTACCCGACACGAAACCGAAAAATGAAAAATACACGCAACCGAAAGTTTATTTTAATTTGCTTACTTACAATACTATCAGTGAAATAACCCTAGTTTGAGATAGGCGAAGGTCAAAAATGCCGGAACCGCAATACTGGTTGCGCTGTAATATCTATGTTAGAGATGTCCCGGAACTCGGCCCCAGCGCCGAGGTTGGGGCCGCTCGAGGGAGCCTAGACCGGGGGTCATACGGTACCGTTCACGAAAGCAAAAAAAACATTTACCTATCTGCTCGAATGCTATATTAAAAACATTTAAAACATCTTCAACACATAGCAAACCATTGCTGCTGCGTAAACTTCTTTCTAAACACTACAACATCACTGGAGAAAGTCACTTTTTCTACGCATGCCTAAGCAAAATGTCGCGTGACGCGGTGCACCGGTAAAAATCATGGTCCCGAGACATCTCTAATACGTATATACGTAAGAGCAAGACACATTTTAATAAAATAACGGGAGACAGACCAGTGGTGGATCCAGGATCTCAAAATGGGGGGGGGGGGCAAATTTTGACAGGTAATAAACTTATGTTTGACCCATACTGTAGTGACTCAAATAAAAGGGGGTCCCCATTTTGAGTCCCAATATAATTTTTGCCGAGATGCTGTTGGGGGGGCCATGGCCGGGGTGGCCCCCCCGTGGATACGCCATCGAGACTGACCGAGTACTAGGATGTTACTGGATAACGACGTACGAACCGTGTCATAACGTAACTGTCAGACAGAATATACGTACGTATGTCAGTATATATATTTAAAATATAACATATTTTCCACTATTTTCTAATGATACGTGGTGGTGAAACGTTCAGAATGCGGGTATATGCGGCATTCGTCAAGCTGAGCGGTGAAACTAATTGAGTAGGTAAACAAACCACACATCCAGCAGATATTTGTTCATCAATGGCAAGGCAATGAATATAACTACGTATATCCTTCGCAAAACGAAACACTTTGTTTAAAAGATGTCTTTGTATCATTAGTAATATAGTATTAGAAAACTTTAATCCTAATATTTCCGCCTCAAAAACAACGATAAAAACATATCCCTGTCAAAACAGTAAACACAGAGTGTAATTGCGTAATTAAAAGGTTTTAGGCATAAAACCAGCATTTGTAAATTTTGTCCAGGGATGTTCAGATGCTTTTGCAATTGACAATACAACACTTGAAAGTGCATTTGGAAATTTTGATTAGAACCCGCAATCCCTTTCGTAAAACCTGTGTACGCCCACGACCACGACGACACCAAACAACCATAATACAATACGTACCAGATTAAAAGCACCACTACCCCGGCAACTGATGAACAATCTGAACAGGACCGGAGCAGCCACCCCCGTACCCCCCCCCATTTGTGGGTAAGGGCCCACCTGTAAAGAGGCCGCCACGCTAACTGGTTGAGGCCCCCACCGTAGCTGGTTGAAATAAAACCCACCCAAGCTTTGAAATGCGTCTGGCTTCTCGTTGGTTTCGCATGCGCGTTTGAGGGTCCCCACCCTAAATTTAGGGGATGGATGGCTCCGACCCCTGTCTGCTCCGGCACTGAATCTGACACTAACTTTACACTGCTTAAAATTATATTTGTTCTCTTACTTTGCTACATATTGCGAAACATATAAACACGTGGTAATGTTTCCCCTTTACAAAACCCGACCAATTCATTGGTTGGTGGTACGTTTCACAAAACTAAAAGAAGGAAAACTAACCAATGAAACAAGACTAAAATAACGTCAAGTATAACAGAACCAAATTACAAACAGAACCAGAAACCAAATTATTAAAATACATATAAGTAATAAAGCAGTGAATCACTAAAGCGTTTAATATAAATCGACGAAAAACGCCAGTAAAGTCACCAACAGAAACACGCACCTAGCCAAGGAGGAGCCGGGGGGGGGAAGCTCGTTCCCCCTGGAAAAACTTTGCCCCACCCCTAGAGAATGTTTAACCTTGCTTGTAACTCATTGAAAACCGCTGAATGCCCCTCCTGAAAAATTTTTAGCCCCCCCCAGCCAGGTGAGCTGCCTACAGACCGCCACGCATCACGCAAACTATCAATATATCAACGTTAAAGTTAGCCATATTGCTCTGCTTCAAATCATTACACTATTTTTTGATGGTAACTACGTATTTCAGATAGATTTGTTGACAATCACACCAGGAATCGACCGGATATTAATTTTACCGCATACCGGAACCGAAGCCGGATAGTGAATTTTGTACCGGAACCGGAGCCGGGTGTTAACCGGATATAGGATGTAAATTTGTACACTGTTTGAAGTATTTGAGTCGTGCAAAAATTACGTATTTACGTATGGATTTAAAGATAAATTTTTGGTTTGAAATTTTCATTCCATGTTAGTGTCCATTTGCTCGGAATTGCAGTCGCTTCAAAATACATACCTACTATTTTGACGTGCAAAAAACAGTTTTATGGCATTTGGGACCACAACCACAAATATCCGGTATCCGGTAAGTTTATACCGGATACTGGAACCGGATACGGATTTAGGATTTTGCCGGATATTAAACCGGAAAAATCAACCGAAACCGAGGCTTTTCATGGCCGGTCCCGGTAGTCAGGTCTCGGTCCCGGTAGTAGTCAGGTCTCGGTCCCGGTAGTCAGGTCTCGGTCCCGGTAGTAGTCAGGTCTCGGTCCCGGTAGTCAGGTCTCGGTCCCGGTAGTCAGGTCTCGGTCCCGGTAGTAGTCAGGTCTCGGTCCCGGTAGTCAGGTCTCGGTCCCGGTAGTCAGGTCTCGGTCCCGGTAGTAGTCAGGTCTCGGTCCCGGTAGTAGTCAGGTCTCGGTCCCGGTAGTCAGGTCTCGGTCCCGGTAGTAGTCAGGTCTCGGTCCCGGTAGTAGTCAGG
This sequence comes from Enoplolaimus lenunculus, assembly GCA_030248215.1. Lineage (NCBI taxonomy): Eukaryota > Metazoa > Nematoda > Enoplea > Enoplida > Thoracostomopsidae > Enoplolaimus > Enoplolaimus lenunculus. The sequence continues at coordinate 39,985 of JASANG010003059.1, read as the reverse complement.
TCTCGGTCCCGGTAGTAGTCAGGTCTCGGTCCCGGTAGTAGTCAGGTCTCGGTCCCGGTAGTAGTCAGGTCTCGGTCCCGGTAGTCAGGTCTCGGTCCCGGTAGTCAGGTCTCGGTCCCGGTAGTCAGGTCTCGGTCCCGGTAGTCAGGTCTCGGTCTCGGTCGTTGGTTTTTAACCGAGACCACCCCCATCGCTGGCGTACAGCCCGTTCTTAATCGAACGTTTGAGTTACTTACCAAATAAATTCATGATGTATATGTATATGTATGTAATGTATATAAACAAGTCTTGAATTCGATTATTTTTTAAATCGTCAAAAAACAGAATTTGCTTATACGTAATTGTAGCAACTCATTAAATTATAATGGCATCAAATACATCACATACATTTCACATACCTCGGTATAAAATACTAACATATGGTCTCTAATAATGTCAATAAATAATAATCATTCTGATATCATTAATGTAAATCACGTAATTAAGTTTATATATTATGTATACGTATATATGCATATATATCAGGGTGCAACCGGAATTACAATGCACTAGAACCGGAATTTGAAAAAAATTACCCGACACGAAACCGAAAAATGAAAAATACACGCAACCGAAAGTTTATTTTAATTTGCTTACTTACAATACTATTAGTGAAATAACCCTAGTTTGAGATAGGCGAAGGTCAAAAATGCCGGAACCGCAATACTGGTTGCGCTGTAATATCTATGTTAGAGATGTCCCGGAACTCGGCCCCAGCGCAGAGGTTGGGGCCGCCCGAGAGAGCCTAGACCGGGGGTCATACGGTACCGTTCACGAAAGCAAAAAAACATTTACCTATCTGCTCGAATGCTATATGAAAAACATTTAAAACAGCTTCAACACATAGCAAACCATTGCTGCTGCGTAAACGTCTTTCTAAACACTACAACATCACTGGAGAAAGTCACTTTTTCTACGCATGCCTAAGCAAAATGTCGCGTGACGCGATGCACCGGTAAAAATCATGGTCCCGAGACATCTCTAATACGTATATACGTAAGAGCAAGGCACATTTTAATAAAATAACGGGAGACTGACCAGTGGCGGATCCAGGATCTCAAAATGGGGGGGGCAAAATTTGACAGGTAATAAACTTATTTTTGACCCATGCTTTAGTGACCCAAATAAAAGGGGTCCCCATTTTGAGTCCCAATATAATTTTTGTCGAGATGCTGTTAGGGGGGGTTGCATGGCCGGGGTGCCCCCCGTGGATCCGCCATTGAGACTGACCGAGTACTAGGATGTTACTGGATAACGACGTACGAACCGTGTCATAACGTAACTGTCAGACAGAATATACGTACGTATGTCAGTATATATATTTAAAATATAACATATTTTCCACTATTTTCTAATGATACGTGGTGGTGAAACGTTCAGAATGCGGGTATATGCGGCATTCGTCAAGCTGAGCGGTGAAACTAATTGAGTAGGTAAACAAACCACACATCCAGCAGATATTTGTTCATCAATGGCAAGGCAATGAATATAACTACGTATATCCTTCGCAAAACGAAACACTTTGCTTAAAAGATGTCTTTGTATCAGTAGTAATATAGTATTAGAAAAGTTTAATACTAATATTTCCGCCTGAAAAACAACGATAAAAACACATCCCTGTCAAAACAGTAAACACAGAGTGTAATTGCGTAATTAAAAGGTTTTAGGCATAAAACCAGCATTTGTAAATTTTGTCCAGGGATGTTCAGATGCTTTTGGAATTGACAATACAACACTTGGTTTGTTTTGATTGCCCGATCCCTTTCGTACTGTGTCGCCCCGCCGACGACCCAAACAACCATAATACAATACGTACCAGATTAAAAGCATCACTTCCCCGGCAATTGATGAACAATCCCCGGGGGCTCGTGTTTCTTTGGTTTCGTGGGTTTGGGGTCCCTGGTTTGGCGTTCTTTGTCTGCTCGCCTGATCTGACACTAACTTTACACTGCTTAAAATTATATTTGTTCTCTTACTTTGCTACATATTGCGAAACGTATAAACACGTGGTAATGTTTCCCCTTTACAAAACACGACCAATTCATTGGTTGGTGGTACGTTTCACAAAACTAAAACCAGGAAAACTATCCAATGAAACAAGACTAAAATAACGTCAAGTATATATAACACAACCAAATTACAAACAGAACCAGAAACCAAATTATTAAAATACATATAAGTAATAAAGCAGTGAATCACTAAAGCGTTTAATATAAATCGACGAAAAACGCCAGTAAAGTCACCAACAGAAACACGCACCTAGCCAAGGAGGAGCCGGGGGGGAAGCTCGTTCCCCCTGGAAAAACTTTGCCCCACCCCTAGAGAATGTTTAACCTTGCTTGTAACTCATTGAAAACCGCTGAATGCCCCTCCTGGAAAATTTTTAGCCCCCCCCCCCCCGAGCCAGGTGAGCTGCCTACAGACCTCCACGCATCACGCAAACTATCAATATATCAACGTTAAAGTTAGCCATATTGCTCTGCTTCAAATCATTACACTATTTTTTGATGGTAACTACGTATTTCAGATAGATTTGTTGACAGTCACACCAGGGATCGACCGGATTTTAATTTTACCGCATACCGGAACCGAAGCCGGATAGTGAATTTTGTACCGGAACCGGGTATTACCGGATATAGGATGTAAATTTGTACACTGTTTGAAGTATTTGAGTCGTGCAAAAATTACGTATTTATGGATTTAAAGATTAAATTTTGGTTTGGAATTTTCATTCCATGTTAGTGTCCATTTGCTCGGAATTGCAGTCGCTTTAAAATACATACCTAGTATTTTGACGTGCAAAAAACAGTTTTATGGCATTTGGGACAACAACCACAAATATCCGGTAAGTTTATACCGGATACTGGAACCGGATACGGATTTAGGATTTTGCCGGATATTAAACCGGAACCGGATATCCGGTCGATCAGTACTTGGATGAGTTTCGTTATTCACCAGTATGCGTTTGCCGAAAACTGGTTGTCAAATTTTGCAAAACGTTTGCCTACGTACTTATTCGAGCTTCTCACGACATTCCGCCCAATCAACAATTCAAGGGCTAATAACAACACGGTTAGCTTGAACTGAATCAAAACAGCGCACGAATCACCATGTGGTCAAATAGCATGCCAACCGCCTGAGAACGCACTAAATCAGTTTTCTGACCGCCGTCGACCAGCTCGACGTCCGCCGAACTGTCAGAAACCGCGACACTGTTACTGTTCAATGCATTAAACCCGCATCAAATATATATACTTAATGTATCAATTACAAATTTTCCATCAGATCAAGCAATAATGCCCCTGTTTGGCAAAATTACGCCAATCAAACTGATTATTTTTGCCACCGGCAACCGGAGGCTATTGTTAGCCACAAGCTAACGCGACCAAACAAGCTTACTGGTTAATTGCCAATCATGATCTGTCTGTCGACCAAACCTATACTCAAAAACAAAAATTGTTCAATACTACACACTACAAAACAGCCATCTACAGTAAAAACTCGACTATTGTGCTTGCCAAACACTTGCTTTATAATAGCAATAAAACTCGCTGCGCTTTCAACCCGCAGTCAGTTTGAAACAAAACCATCATGCGTACAGTGAAACCCAACTAAAAACATGACATGTTGTTAATAGTCAGCCAGCCAGCCAGCAGCAAACTCTCGTTTCTGTTTCTGCGACGTACATAAAACGACGATGACATTTTAAGCGGTTTGTGGTCTTAGAGCCATTGAGTGAACCAAAAAAAACGCACCCAAACCGTACGTACCCTCAGTTTCAGCGACATATACGAGACGACCATTGGGACAATATATATTCGAGTGAAATTGCTGAACAGACAGCAACAACATTTTCAAAAAACGCTTTAGAATATAACCTGCTACGTGAATCATGCTTAAATTTGATTATACCCCCGCCCCAAAATGAAATAACGACGACGGCACCACCAACTGCATAATGCTTACCCTCTCTATAGCTTTAGTAGGGTATATCATTTTTATACATAAATGTCGTATATAGGTGTATATATATGTAGTAAACATATGATTAACTATGCTACGATAACTAGCTACAAGCTCACAACGACCCGACGTCCGATTAACTTATACCGGGAGGTGACTGTCGGCCACAATCTACATATATATCGTGGGTGTGCGATTCAGTACTACACTGACAATTTTTAACCCTGGCACAAATTTAAAATTAAAACAATTTTTCTGCAACAGAATGCTATCATGAAATGTTCCATAAACCATTGGTTTCGCTGTAAAACTACGTATTTGGCAAACTCTGATACGCATGCGAACACCTGCCGGCGAATTGCCGGATACAGTAGCCAGGGTACGACCGCATATCCGGTTCCTGTTAAATATCTGGCAAAAACCGAACCAATTAACTGCAGCAGTACTCATATTTACGTACGTGCATGCTATGTCCTGTTCTGTCAAAAAATTCAACGTTTACGTAATTCCGTTTCCGGTAAAAAAATTCAATATCCGTCGCCGGCTCCGGTATATTAATATCCGGTCAAGCAAAAACGATTAAATTGTTGTAAAGTAGAGCTACATATGCTTTCCAATAAAATGGTATCTAAACCGGTAGAAAATAAGCGTGACAAAAGTAATCCATTTGGTTCAGGATCGTATTTCACGTTCTTACTGGCATTCATTGTAATCATTGTTACATAATTTTTAAGCTATGAATGAAACGAACGGGGCAGAGCGGCAGAATATTTGTACAACATTTACAGTTTTTACAAGTCACTCGTATTTTCATCTCAGGTGCTTGGAAAAAAATACGTCAGTTAAGCAGTGAACAGTGCGCTCTGCCAACTTGCATTTAGATACAAAAACAGCACATTTTCGTCTATAAAATAGACGAAATCAGACAAAAAAATCACAGGTACGCATATTTATTATTTCAATGCCGCCTACAGTAAATATATATATATATACATATCAGGGTGCAACCGGAATTCCGGTTCCGGTTCCGGCATTTTTTCACCTTCCGGTTCCGGTTCCGGTAAATTTTTACCGGATTTAAAAATTCCGGTATTATAATTTGGCCGTTTTCTTAACTTTGTTAATTTTTAAGAATCTCTTTTGAAAGCCACTTGTACTCCGAATATAAGCCATTGATGGTGGATTTCACTTCAGTCGATGATGAAAATCTAAAATACAACAAATAAAATAAAACCTATGTTCGACTAAGGTTATTTCACAAATAATAGAGCAAAAAATAAGATTAAAATGAAATTTTTGGTGAAATGCAGTTTTCATTTTCCGGTTCCGGTTCCGGTAAAATTTTCAAATTCCGGTTCCGGTTCCGGTAAATTGTAATTCCGGTTGCACCCTGATACATATACATATATACGTATACATATAGCAACGGCTTCTATGAATAAACTTTCTTTTAAGGTGATTTAACTTACTTCTGACAGCCTATAAAACAAAGGTCCACATTTGTCTGGTCAAGTTAGTCATGCGACAAACCAAAATGTCGCGCATGAACGAATAAATCTTTTAATACGAACCATAACGCAGCAGACAAAAAATATACGAAAAATAAAATAAAACTAATATACCATATGTGTGTTAAGTATGTATGTATGGTAATGTCGGGTATGAAATAGAGAAGGGATCGTTGAACGACAAAATTAACCGGCAGCGCATGGGACCACGGCCAATCTGAAAGGGAATGGGGCAGTCTTTGTGCATATATATGTCGTAGGCCAACCTGCTATTTTATGTAATAACAGTGTGGCCTGAGCTAAACTGTTAGTGAACTTATGGACCAATCATATTTGATTATTTGGACCGTCGCAATGCCGTTAAATACCATTAACCAAATAGCGTTGGCATTACATCACTGTTGTTTTACGGAATCTCACAATATTGCAAATTAGCCTAGGCTAAACTGCTATTGCTTCGAATAGCAGATTGGCCTAGGCCAATTGGTAATTGAGCCTCAATTGCAGGTTGGCCTACGACATATACGCCACACGTATTAATTTTGCGAGATTGGTATCCATTAAATACCTGCCTGGAAGCAGAAACAAAAAAATCACGGTGGCACACTGTAATTTTGTAAATTTAAGCATTTAGAAGGAAGAAAATTGAATTAATTTCACTGTTCATAAATTAAAATAAAATACTCAGTGGTAATTACAGCCATGGGCGTAGCTAAGATTCCGGTTTGGGTTGGACAACGATGGTTGTGTTTTTTAGTTCGTCTCGACTAGCATTAGTTTTATTAACAAAAATTAAATATGCCAAAATCATCACAGGGACCCATGGCCCGTTTAATCCCGTTTTCTGGCTTCGACTCTGATCACCCCACAAATCAAGGTTTAACGCAATGCCACAACCCTTGGGACACATCATAATTTAACAGACTACAAAAAATAAATAAATATTTCATTTTTCCAGTCTAGCAACTTTGCCGTAACGAAAGGCGTGCAATAATAAGTCACGTTCAGAAGAAAAGTATGCAGCGCGAATGCTTAGCAAACGAAACCTATTGCCGAATTTACCAGGGTAATTTTCTCGGCACTATCAGAATTGGTTATTGACATTTTTATTAATCTGAGTATTTTGACAAATTTTCTTTGTTACAACTTTATAAATCACCCCGCACTAAACGGAGCTAAGTGACGCCGGCGTATCGCGCAATACATGCCATGAGCTGAGCCCACCTTATTATATTTAAGTACACGACCAAAAGCACCCAGTTCCATACTGTAAAACTTATAAACTCAAATGGCAAAATCCTTCAACATTAATTTAAATTCAATTGTGTCAAGTCTTACATGTGTACCAAAATCAAGACAGGACATAACACAAATGTCACATCATAATTAAGCGGCAATGTGTGAGAACATCGACGAAAAGCATTAGCCGATGAAACACTTAAACCAAATGAACCGCGACACTGTGTACGGACCGTTTTCCGCTGGAAAATAGTAAAAATGCCCAAAAACAAATACAAACAACATTTTGCAGTGTCGCCTCAATCGGTTGACATCTGTTTAAAAAATACGTAAACCACACATTCCAGCAGCGAATGTAAAAGTACAAATCCAATAATGACTCTAAAAACGAAAACTATAATTCAATAATTCAACTTGTGCACAATTTACTTACAGATAGCGCGGCGGCGCAAAAACCACTAGTTTCACATTCCAGAAAGCATTGTAACAATGCCAGAACCAAATGTTACTAAACGTACTTAATTAAAAACTGATACATACGTAACTTTTGACAATTTAAGTTGAGACGTACCATATAAAATGATGGACCACTACTACACCGATCGCAGCGAGACTACACGTATTGAGCGAAGCTCACACAAACTTACTGACAACACGAATGCTCAAATGCAATTTAATGAGAACAGTTTATAATATGCTATGTAGCAAATATCCTACAATTATTTGCAGATCTATATAGTTTCGCTTGCAAAACTATACGAAGCATAAATGATATACTGGCAAAAACAATAACAATATAATGCACTCCTCAAATGCTATATCTGGCACATGTAATATGGTACTTAGCCCGTAGCTAGCTAATTTTTGTGTATTTGAATTTCTAAACGCTATATTCAAATTCGTCGTGCCCGAAACCATAAAGCCAACAGCACACAAACGCTTATTAAAATGACAATTCTCACCATAACTGCCATTGTTTTCCACGAATTGTTTGTTTAATTATATAACTTTTTCAATAAGTGAAGGAGAATATATCTCAGCTATCTCCGACGAACAGTTTAGCAGTATCACCAAGTTTTCCCAAGGCCGTAGTTGCAAAACGGTTAATATTTCATGCTATTTTATAAACTACATTTATACCGACTTGACAAGCTAATCTTATGCGAACAGTACAAACATGTGCATTTCGGATGTTTTCTAGCCACTCTCTAACGTCCCTTTTCCGATTTGAAAGTAGGTTCCGGTCGAACCATGAATTGTCAACATTACAAATTCTGCACCAGGGCTACAATTAAAAGTTACGTACCATCCAAAATGATATTATAACACCAGGCAGTTATGCTACAACACTGATGTTTTTCGGTAAATTCGTAAGGTTTGTTAGTGGAAGGTTGTAATTCAGTAGGTTAAAGAATTATAACAGGAAAACCCTCAACCGGGGGGGAGCGGATGCTGCGCAACCGGAAAAGTCTTGAATGGGAGGAATTTTGACCGATAAAATTACTTTGACGGCCAAAATAGGTACGAATTTTTGATACCATATATACAATATAATATCCATTATTACAATTCCAAAATATGTGATGCTAAAAAATTAAGAATATCACATACCGTAAGCCTTGGAGGAGTATTAAAACATTTCGTTGAACTCAACTGCGGTGCTGACTGGCTTAACGACGCCGAACGAATACGAGTCAAATTTCTGGTGCTGCCATGGGGGCCTAAAAACACACCAGGACGTGCACACTCACTCTAAGAGTGCAAGCAACCAAAACATTCAGTCTTGTAAAAATGTTTGTCTCGTTCTGTCTTAAGAATTATGGTTGTGCAGTGCAGGGTGCAAAGCGGAACTGGATTATACTGGAATCGGAAACGGAACAGCAAATTTATACCGGAATCAGAATCAGAAATTTTGTGACTATACGTACACGTACAGATATTCTGTATTAAAAATAAAATATTGATTTTGGGTGTCTGTTGAGAGACAACTGAACTACAAATTTTGGATTATACGTACGGATAATTTGTATAAAAAATATTATTTTTATTTAGGGTGTCTATTCGCTGCCAACAGTTTTTAAACGTCACAATGCACGAATTGGCGGAGATTTTTTTGGTTCTTTTTAACTAAACTACAACCATTATTGATAAGTTAACAAATCGAAGGTACGTAATAGATAAATGATACACAATTTTCGTGCAACATATCTCAAGTAGGATTAAAACTGAAATTTTAAAAGTCCGATTTCGATTGGCTGTGCAATCGAAATACGAATCGGAACTCGTTATAAATCGGAATTGAAATCGAAATCCGAGTTCCGGGTGCACCCTGTGCTACAGAAGAATATATATATTTTTCAAAATACTACAACACAACACAGCGCATATTGCTACCGTAAAGCATGTCAAAAAAACCAGTTAACAAAACGTACTCCGCCAAGCCATAGGAAATATCAAGTAGCTTGAGCTCTCGCTTCGTAATTTCACTCTTGCGTCAACATACTCCTGTGCCAATCGTCCAGAACCCCCTGAAGCAAACACAGAAGGTAGATGGTATTTAGTAAACGGGCGACAAGTTTTGTTTGAGATTAAAGATTTTGGACATTGACAATTTTTAACCGTGTCAGTTTAAGTTGGAACTATTACTTCAGATGGCCCGTATCCAGGGTGCGACCGGATATTAATTTACCGGAAACCGGAAGCGGATATTGAATTTTTTACCGGAACCGGATATTAACAGGATATAGCATGTTAATATGAGCAGTTGAAAGTAATTGTGTCGCACAAAAGCATATGTTTACTGAATTAAGACTAATTCTAATTTCAGATAGTAAAAACTTACAGCTTTACGTGCTTCAAAAGGTAATCGCAGCAAGACGTTAAACATATGTCCACCTGTGAAAAGCAGTTATATATAATACGGTATTCAGGACAGTAACCGTAAATATCCGGTATCCGATAGGTTTACACCGGATACCGGGACCGGATGTCGATTTTTGCCGGATATTAAACCGAACCGGATATCCGGTCGCACCATGGCCGAATTAGGTTCGAACGCTCATGATATGGCACCTTAAGCGAACACTCTAGCCACCCAGCCCGCCTCTTTAACTACTTTTATCGTCGGCTGTATATGTCGACACGTATACTGCAGGATGGCTAGCATACAACACACTGTACATTGCATTACATTGTATATGTACTATGACAAGCATGTCTCATGCTTACATATCACAGTTTTCACTAAAATCGTTCATTGACAGTCTATAATATTTCGACTGGATACCGTGAACAAAGCGCGCCAACTTACGTATCATTCCATTCACGGTGTAGCCTGCATGTCTGTGTAATAGAAACCGGGGGGGGCGGCGGGGGGCGGGGCAATTAGCTTTCAGGGATGCAGCCTTACGCGAACGCTCTACCATGCGCCACGGAGCCCACCACTTCAACTACCAGCGTATGCTGTCGCCAGGCATACCAACGGTTATAGTTCTAAGTGTTTGCACCTGAAAATGAGAGCGCGCTACCGCTGAGCCGCGCCGCCTCAGAATCAACTGAAGGCTTTTTCTGTTTTTATGCCTTATGTATGTTTTGCATATATACTTACACGGCTAATTTTTAATAAGAAAGTCCCTTGACAGTCCACCCTATCTTTAACTTAATACAGACTGTTCAAAGCGCTGCTAAAGGAGATGTGTAGAAAATGCGACATTTTGATCCATGGAACTTTTTTACATTTAGGCTAATAATTCCTTAACGCGTGGACCAAACGAGACGATCTTGGTCTCATTTTAATCCCCCGAACATGTCACAAATGTGTTAATCCATTCTAACGTCTCCCTTTTAAATGTGAATAGCGATGTCGCCAATTACAACCTGATCGAAAAGGAGCCTTTGTACAGGTTCCCTCAATCAGCTATTTTACTGCACCACTTTTTTCTTCAAGTTATTTCAATAACTGGTTGTAGCTATATTGGCATGCTAACTATAGTTTTACTGTTAAAGCGCTAACTATATACAACAGATAGAGTGTAAAAATTTGCCCGTATATTACGTATATATCTATGTGATCAGGAAATCATAAAAACAGTAATCAATGTGTGGAATGCATTTTCATCCCCCCGGAAAGTATAATTGTCATTTTTAAACTTTATACGTGTACGTTTGGTTTGAGATGTTCTTGGCCACAAAACCAACATTAAACAGTAATGCGGATACGCATGATTAGCCCCGGAAACATTTTTGATCGCCCCCCAGATATTTAATTTCACAGTATTTTAGTCCTAAAGCAAACATTTTCGCAGTTTTCGAACGTTAATCAGCCAGTGTAAGGCGTTGTTTCTGCTGCTTGTTACAACTAGCAATATTGTATAAAAAACAGCGACATTCCGGAGGGATCAAATTTTGACTTCCCCCCGAAAGTCACAGTTTAAAAAAGCGAAAATGAAAATTCCGCACTCTACAAAAAAGCAAAAATTCCGGAAGGTGATCATAAATGACCCGCCACGGAATCACTCGTTTCGAATCGCGGCACAAGATGAGGCTCAACCTCGCAGCCTCCAAGTGGTCCATGCAACTGGAAAAGCAAATATACACCGAGAGGAGCTCAAACAATCCCTCGGATAATGAAGCAGGTATCTGCAACTACCCTACTCAGCCCACCAATCCAAATACCTGTAGTGTTGACACGCATGCTACCGGTTCTCAAACACTTACAAGAAAAAGTTGGTATTTCTCAATCTGTACTTCTGCAGATTATTTTCCGTCAATAAAAGAAACATACGTAAGTGCACAGTATATATAACATACTTTTCTGGATTGTAGCCTGGACCTTCACAGTAGCTGGCTCCATAACCGATCTTTCGCCGCACCTTTGTTAGTTGTAAATACGATACGTTTTGCATACGATATATTTCATTATGGTTCCAGGAGTAAACCCAACATCTATTTAGCTAAAATGACCAAAAACCATTCAAATCGCGATGAAAACTTCGAGATGCTGCTGCAGCGCCGCATAACAGCGTACATAACCACATGATATATAGAAACGTAAGTAAAGTATAGTAGTTGAACCAGTGGCCGATCCAGGATCTCAAAACGGGGGGCCAAAATTTCACAGGTAATAAACTTATTTTTGACCCATACTGTAGTGACCCAAATAAGCGGGGGTCCCCATTTTGAGTCCCAATTAATAGGAGTCCGTATCCCTAATAAGAGTCCGTAAGCGGATAGAGTCAATAAACCCATTAAGATCATAAATGTCAACGATCCCTAATTGTAGCGCATAAATGACTCCAGGGCCAAATAAAGGTGAGTTCGAAACTTTAAACCGTGCTTATACTATTGTGTATAACACAGAGAAATATACAGCGTAGAACAGCAATTGACACTATATAATTTTTGTCGAATGCTGTTGGGGTGCACGGCCGGGGTGCCCTCCACGGATCCGCCATTGAGTTAAACGTATTTTTTTCAGTTTCTTGCTCTACGGAATGACAATGTATGCTTTAAAGATTGCCACTAGCTATGTAAGAATTTTCCCACTTGTTTTTAATTGATAATTGAGCAAAATTTAAAAGTCCGAAATTCTAAATGAAACTTTCTGTTGCCATATTTGGCTGAGTGGTAGAAGCAAAAGTTAAATAGATATTTTATTTAAGCGAACCTATGCTTAAAGAAACAGCTAAATGCAACTAAATTTGATACATGTCAGACTTAAGTACTAATAATTTAAAATCATAGCAGGACAAATCTTAATACTGAAAACCTTTGACTTTTTAAATCGGATCTCACACTCAAAATAAAACAAAAACATGATTCTGCAACCCAGCCTTTATCGAGGTTTCCGGAAACCAGCACAAATTTTGAGCAGCTTGTACTTCATTTCTCAATAAAATAAATAGACAATGTACAGTTCAAACCTTCGACATTTAAGCTTTACATTTTTGATTTCTGACTTAAGGCCCATGTACAGATCAGGAGCGGAGCGTTTTTCTGTGGGTCCAGAAAAGAAAGCTTAAAGCTTCAATAATTTTTTGCCTGGCTAGGCATAGGCTTTATTGCTTGGGAATATGCATTAAAAATACTGTTCTGTCACTGTTCGTTACATTGGCCCTCAAATGTATTTGGAACATATCGGCGGTTCGCGATACTGTTCTTGTACTATTTAGCCAGCAAATTTGAGGTTCTAAATTCAGCTCATTTTCCAAATTAAATTCATCCTACTTTACTTCCGTGCAAATTATAATATCCGAAAATTTCATGTAAACTCGCAATTTTTCATTAGAGATATGCAGAAATTGTTCCAAATGAAATAAAATGCATGCGTCATTGTGTTCTTTAAAATTTTAGAAAACGCGGTGAACATTTACACGCGGCACTTGTAGATATTGCCAGAAAAATTAAGCATCTTTGAAACATATCTCAATATCTGGTTTCCGTTTCTGTTTCCGTACTTTGATCACTATTTGTTTTCGTTTCCGTTAGTTTTACTATCCGTTTACGTCCTGCATGATGCACTAATTATATAACATGGAGTACAATCGGAACTAGTCGGAGCCGAATGTTAAAACTTTTTGCTTGTAGAAATTAAGCCGGTACCACAGCCTTCAAAGTCATAATTGTCGGGATTCGTTAAAAAGTAACCCTAACTTATGAGAACAACTTGTATTTATTAAACAATCGAGACGAGATGGTATGTTACCGATGATACTGTTCCCAAGAATATTTGGGACGTATCATTAACACGGGGGTTCCAAGTAGCGAACCGCAGTGTAGGTGGCTCTGCCACACTTAAACCTTTTTCAAACTAAAACTAAAATATAAAATGAAACCAAATATCAAAACCACACCTTAAGGGAGTCCCTGGCTCCACCTAGTCTTCTTAGAACTTAAGTTAGGCTTAGGCGTTGCTACAAGGCGTAGAAATTATAAAATTCATGCTATGGCGGCTGTGTCCGCAATGTAAACTTAACTGGGCCCTGCGTGGTCATTCAGTACTCGTTGAATATTGTTGCATTTAGAGTTGGCTATATCTGCTACTAACGACATAGCTAGGCTATGTCAGCACCAAAATGGTGCTTTAATATTGTGTTTGTCTCGGGTAATGTTGTTGTTGTGTTGGAAGGAGAACCGGGTGTGTGGCTCTGGACCTCAACCGCATAGCGGACACCCAATTGTGGGTGTCGGCGAAATGCAAATGAGGTCGAGACGCGTATGGGGTAGCCAGGACCGGAATCATAATAAATCTTGAGCTAGTACGGATCAGTGGTACTTTCGGCGAACTTTGCATAATATTTACCTGTTATTCGTGGAGCGTGTACACGGTTGGACTTGAACGGAGCCTTGGTAAGTAGGGATTTAGTTGAATTAATTTAAGATTGTCATTGTGGCATAAATATGAAGGAAACTCGGGCATTACGGATACGGTTGTATTGCGCAAGGCGCAGGATTTACCCAGTTTCGGATACTGGTGTCATGTGTTAAGGAACTTGGGATATTTAAGGAAACCTGGGAAAACGTAGTCTAATAAATCTAACGGGGTTAGATTTATTATTCTACAACGGCTTGGCCAAATCTAACGGGGTTAGATTGGTCGGAAATTTGGTGTAACTCTATTGGATATTGGTGTTATAAAGGATTTGGGTGGGGTTTTAGTAAACATTTACCGGCCGCGTTTTACTAAATCAGAGCGATAAGCATACATCGAGAAAAGAACTATACAGGAGATACAGGATACAGGCTTGAGCTAAAATCACGAACTTCTCACACGCAGGTCGTTTGACAAAAATTTTGGCAATACGCCCTCCGACAACTTTGGGAAGAAATATGCCAATTTTTCATAAAATTTCGAATGATAACAAACTTCAATACCGAAAATACCGAAAATTTCCGGTGAAAAAGTACTGGATTCATACATGAACAGGAATGAAAAATGCCAGAGTTCCCTACCCTCTGGAAACATTTCCCGCGTGTATGCCTGTTTAGTCCTCTCGGAAAGTCTCCTCCTGCTGCTGTCCAGGCTGTTCTACTGTCCTGCTCTCCCGAATGTTCTGCTATCCTAATGTAACATCCACGTTATACTGCATGCGCTACTGCAAAAAAATGTCTGGGTCTGAGGAAGGCTCGACGTCGTTTTAACACACTCTATTTCGAGACCACTATAAAATCCGATAGTCCCTAAAACGAGGACGTACAGACATATTGCACTGTTCATATAGCATCGCAAACATACATAAAAACAACACAAACACATATATACACTTATTTATTTTGCTTAATATTTAACATTTTGTCCCTACTCCCTTCGAACAATGTCTGGACAATAATAGTGTCCACATACCGCATAAATTTGTACCTATACACCAGGGTGCAACCGGAATATAAAATACCGAAACCGGAACCGTAATGGGAAAGTTAAAAAATACCGGAACCGGACCGGAAAATAAAAATATTTGTTACCGAAAAATATTCCTGTAAACACCATTTAGAATGCTAAAATCCTGAAACAAATGCAGTAAGTGGAAACGCGATAAATTATGGAGTATGGCGCAAATTGAAAATTTAGGCAATACACGCTCGGACAATTTTAGATAAATACGTTAAAATGATATGTCAATTTCCATAAATTTTCGAATCAGAAAAAATTTTCAATACCGAAAATACCGCAAAATTCCGGTGAAAAAATACCGAAAATACCGGAAAATTCCGGTATAAAAAAACACCGGATTTCCTCACCGGAACCGGAATTCCGGTTGCAACCTGCTACACGCTAGTTGCAGCCTCGATTTGTACACAGATCGCTACCGGGTGGTTGGACAAATTTTTACATTAGCGTGCGCATTATAAGGTGGATGACCCATAACTGTCCTGATGTTCCGGCTGCTTGCCACCAAGGCTGTTTTGTTGTCCCGACTGTACTGCTGTTCCCGCTGACCCACTTTTTGGCAAATATCGGGCATGCAACAGGAGCGATTCACATTCAGTCCTGTACCTTAATGTCCTTGGATCAGCAGGACGGTAAATTTGCAAAGCATGGATTTGGTAATAATAAAAATGTTCCAATTATAAAAAATTTGGAAAATTTGAGTTTCTCCACTGCGTTCCGTGTTCCGGAGAGTGGGATGAGAAGGGAAACAAGGCAAAGCCAATTTTACAAGGAGAATAGTGCTACTGTAGTGACCCAAAGAAGAGGTGGGTAATAAAAGGGGGTCTTCAAATTAAATCCCAATCAATTGGAGTCCGTATCCCTAAGACTCCGTAAGCAGATAGAGTCCCTAAGAGCCGTAAATGTAACACAAATTGTAACTTAAAAGCAATTTAAGTTTTGAAAGTACATTCTAAGTATAAATTTGAATTATCGCTCAAGCTTTCGATACAAAACAAATAATCGTTTAATTTCACGGACGCAGCTTCGGATATTTTATCAGTATAAGAGCGGCGGAGGGCGGGTTAAAAATAAACAACACTTCGTAACCGAATAACAGGGCGGGTTACCTGTTAACAGGCTAAATATCCCTTCTTATTCTTTTATTCGTGTCACTACAGTAGCCAGATTGCTTCTTGCTTCAAAGTAGAGCTACTTAGGCCAATTTTTCAGGAGGAAAATGGGGATAGCCGAATATTTCGAAGGGACAATGGCGCTGTGACGCAGTCAGGATTCGCCAGAAAGATGCCACGTTATAAAAAATGGCTATGTAAAAAATACAAGGGCCACAACAGTACCATAACTATACTTTTATGTCCAAGCAAAAAGGTAAATGTATAGAACAGGGCGGTAATAGTAGCATCAGCATATTCTTAAGCTTACGTCTAAGTCTAAGCGTAAGAATGAGCTTAAGCCTAAATCTAAAGCCTGAATATAATTACATATTTATTAAGTTGGAGCTTATTTCGTGGCGTTTCCACCAGAAAAGCGTTCCGCCTTTGATCTTTATATGGGCCAGCAAGAGCGGAAGCGCACTAATTAAATTTTTTGTAAAACTATATTAAGCCAAATTTCAAAACAATTGCCGGAACCTCAGGTAGCGACCTTTACCTATACATTGGCTAAAAAAAGAATCGCTCGAACAACGTACAAAAAAATTTACTGCAAGTTCTATACGATAACCTTATCGTTAAAAATACTGTCAAAATAATATTCCCGCCAAAATTTCAATTTTTCTGCCAAAATTTCAATTTTCCGCCAAATTTTGAATTTTGGCGCCAAAATTTAAATTTTCCGCCAAAATTTGAATTTCCCCAAAATTTGAATTTCCGGCCAAATTTTGAATTTTCCCGCCAAAAATATAAATTTCCCGCCAAATTATAAATTTTCCTGCCAAAATTTAAATTTTCCGCCATATTATTAGTATTGTTATTTACCTTGTAGCGTAATATCATATGATACTAACGGCAGCGCGGGTGCTATGCACTCAAAATAAATTGTTTCGAAATTTCAAAACTCCTACTTTCTTAAATTTTCAAGTTATTAATGTCTTCTGTTCCAGACATTAATAGCCTTAAACAGCTCAGAAATTTGTTTCTGAAATGATTAAAACATAAATGTCTTATATTCAAGAAATTACTATTTACAATTTATAAGAAACAAAGTACCTTTTTTCAAGATATAGTTGTCTTATATTCAAAATTTATTTTCTGATTTTTATGTATGTAAAAAAGTTGCTCCGTTCATATTCTTAAGAGAGTATATAAGTAATTGAATTTCAAAGATTTCGGGTTGAGAGCAGTCTTGTATTTCAGACATATCTGTCCTGTGTTTCAGAAACATTTGTCTTAAACGTTTATGAAGCACCCTTTTAAATTTATGACATTGAAATGTTAAAAATTTCACACAGATTTCTGAAAAATTTCAGAAACTAATGTATTGCATTCAAGACATATATGTCTGGAGTCTAGATTAAGCCATAATTGTCTTGAATTTAAGAAATTATTTCTTTCAGAAAATATTTTTCGTGCGTGAGTGGCGGTAGCCATCACATATAAACAACATAAAATAAGCGCTTTCACCTGTGCGATATATACAAAAAATATCTATATCCTATGGAAATCGAATAGGAGAATGCTTTCGTCTTTTTTTGTGTGACGAGATTTCGTCCGATTTACACGTATGAATTCTATTGTTGACGGAGTTATGATTGCACAATCTAGGCTGAAACAACAAATAAAATGATGCATAAGCAGTAGCGTAACTAAAAGTGACATCGCACGCTCACCAACTAAGCTCTAGTGCCAAATCCTGTGGTACAAAAAAACGCAAACCTGCGTCACAGTTTGCTTCACGCACCCACCATGAAAATGCAAGTCAGGGAAGTGACAAGAGATCATTTCGAAAACCATATAACTCCATACAAATGTTTTATGGAGTAAACAAAAAAATTCCGTTGACCCTAGAACGGGCCCTAGCCAAGGAGGGGGCCAGGGGAACCCAGCCGCCCCCTTCTGGAAAAATTTTGCACCCCGCCCTAAAATTTTTTAAACTTATACTAGTAAGACATTGAAAACCCTTGAATGTACCTCCTGAAAATTTTTAGCCATCCCTAGCAAGGTCAGCTGGCTACAGGGCTGCTCTAGAATCTAACCGGTTATTCTAAGTCTGAAACTATACGTTTTGCTCGATATTCTAGAAAATGTAGGCGCATGCCTTCTTAATATAAAGCAAAACTGTTAGTCTCTTGTCATAACAATGGCTATTATTTGGCGCTTCTTTGGTTGTGCTCGAAAATTTCAGTATTTTCTTAAGTCTGCGACTTAAGTAATTGCATAAGTATAATTTAAGTAAATACTTAAGTAAGATTTCAGAAACCCAGCCAATGACGTATAAATACTTTGCGTACCTTATGTTTTTATTCCACAATCTTCATAATTCTTCAATTACAACATTAAATAAAATTACACCAACCTGATCGGTGCAATCCACTGACGGACTACTGGACTGCTCTCCAATACTGAGTTCTTCAACATTTTTCTTCAATTTAATTAGTCGTTTTCCTGACGTAGGGCTGGCCGTTGCTGATTCGCTGGAACTGTGAGCATTGTCGTTAGTTTGTGCATCCCGTGTGGATATTGAAAGATTCTGCGACGACTTCGAGAATTCGGGATTGCTAGGACTTTCTAACGCAAGCTTTAACCTTAAAACAAAGAAAACAGCCAGTTCTGTGAACATAAATATGTTGTTATCTTGTAAATGTAACAAAAATATCTTCTCGATTTATTGTTTTGCATTTACCGAAAAGAATCACTCAAATTAATAGCCAACAGAACCAAATCCGGATTGCCTTCTCCGGCAGCAAAGTTTATTAAAAGAACTAATTTTCTTAGCATTCTGAAATTGACAATTCAACAAGGAAAGTTTGTATTATTATTAATATTATTTTTATTATTATAATTATATTATTATTATTTATTATTGTTATTATTACAATTATTATTATTATTATTATTATTATTATTATTATTATTATTATTATTATTATTATTATTATTATTATTATTATTATTATTATCACTATTATTACTCATTTAAACTATACTTATATAATATGTAATAACAGTGAATTTCAGTTATGATCCTTTTCCAACACAAAGCTTTAGCGTAATCCAAAACCTAATTTATTGCAAACTCTGAAAATTTCAAAAACTATAACAATGTACAACAGAGCCTGACAGACATAGTAGACACTATACAACTAACCGTTTCGGCTTTAAACTGTCACCTTGATGCTGTGAATCAGACGGACCAGTAATTCGTTGTCGCTTGTACGTCTTTCGCCTAATCTCAATCATGGCTCGACCACGTCTCGTAGTATCACGAAATTCGCGTTGTGGGCATGGAACTGTGATTCGATTGTACAACTCCAAAAGTTCGCTTTTAGACTTGACTTCAAGTTCGCTCCGATTCAGCAAGCGCTACGAAACATATACGACAAACATTTACACGAAATGAGTCACTAACTTGTTTATTCACTCGACTACGTATAATTTGATAGAAGGTAAACATTTAGGCTTCAAATTATGCTATGCTTGGCGTAGGCTTACGCTTGTGGGAGGAGTGTAGAAGTTCCCTTCCGATATTAAAACCGAATTGTTCCAGAACATTTTTGTTGATTACAAAAGCCCCGTTAATCTTTGTTGTTACATATTTAAACAGACTACACCATATGGACCCTATCCAATCCCCTGGACTTAGAGATACCACATCCTATTGATTGAGGCTTGAGAGTCAAAATGAGATGCCCTCCTATTCGGATCACTACACTAATATCTAAGTACTCGCCAAAATAACCATGTCACACAGCTACAATTAATGTCAAACATACTTACCTGCTGAAGACTTGAAATAAGTTCTTCTCTTGTGAGTATCTCAGGACACAACTGGCAGCTTGTCATATCCTGATCCTTTATCTCGATATCTTTGTAACACCGTATAAAATTCGAAACTAACTTTAATATCGGTTTTAATTTTTGAACACTAAACTTTCAAAAGGTGTACTTACAGAATTACGCGTACCAATGACGAATTGGAAAATCAATTATTGTGGACACATTTGAAGCAGTCAAGCTTGTGCAAAAGCGACTGTGTACGGAAATTATGTATTTTTAATTACCTGGATGTAACCGGATATCCCTTTCCGTTCCCGGTGAAAATCGAAGCCCGTTTCCATTATAGAAATACCGGAATTTCGGTTAAATTCTATGCTTAAAAATTACTGTTACGCCCCTAAAAGTAACATTGGCCTACTGCTTTATGGTTATTAGGCAGGGTGCAAATAGAGGTGAAAAATACCGGAGCCGGAGATCAACAAAACTTGCCGGAGCCGGAGATGAGGCGAAATTTGGTATGTTAAATTTAGCAAATATCTGCAATGTGTTGTTAAATCGTTTGAGTTTATGCTTACTTTTACAAAATCTTCGCATACTTTATCTCAAAATTGTGCCACACGTTAAAACGAAACGCGTCAAACACATAAATTTTGTAAAACTTTGCAAATTTTCACTGCCGAAATTGCCCAAACCTTCGGCAAAAATTCTACCGGAGCCGTAGCCAGAGCGATTTTCTGCCGATGCCGGAGGCAGACCTCCGGTTGTAACCTGTTATTCGGCGCCAAGTGGCATGTTATCGCCAAGCTCAAAATCCAACTCTATATTCTCCATACTAAACCGAGTACAACTCGGCACATATTCTATAAAAAACTAACAGACAACAATTTTATTGATGTAAACAAGTACTACACACCATTAAACAAAACATTATTGAAAACATAAATTGGACACGGCCGTAAAGGCCCATGTATAGAACAGGGCCGGAACAGTAGTATAAGCATTTCCTAAACCTAAGCCTAAGCCTAAGCGTATGGATGAGCCTATTCCTAATAAAGCCTAAGCCTATAAGCTAACAAATTAGTCTAAAGCTTAAACTGGTTCTATTATAGCCCTCCGGAAAACGATCCGGCCCTGTTCTATACATGATAACTTAGCAGTTGATAAAATGAATACCAATTTTCGAACTGAAATCCTGCGGCAAACCTATAACAATCTATGCATGTGCCATCCGTACAAGGTTAATCGTATGCATTACACATCAAAGTTTCATAAAATACAATGATTTCTATGCAAACGACATTTTGATTTTTATCCAAATTACCTGCGAGCGATGAACAAATTATGGATTGAAGTTATACCCCATGTAAAGATCAGGGATGGAACGTTTTCTGTGGGACTAGAATAGAGTAAGCTTAAGCTTTACACTAATTTTTTGCTAGGCTTAGGCTTCGGCTTAGGAATAAACTCATTATTACGCTTAGGCTTAGGTTTAGGAATATGCTAATAATATTGTTTCGCCCCTGTTCTTTACATTGGCAGAAGTTATAGCACTTTAATAATTCTAGACAGTAAGTAAAGGTCAAAACGCATAAATTCAAAACAGAGCAACGAAAACCAAGAAACACGACGTGTAAGAACTACTATTCAAGAACAGACTTTGCCTTAGTTTTAACCAATTTATTAAATACAACAAGCCCCTAAACCTTTGAAGACCATAAATCAGTTTTGTTAATTTCTTTGTCATTCATCTCATCTTAATCGAACAACGATTACTGCATGCCAATACTGAAAAATCGACACAAAGCAAAATATAAGAAAGTCAAAGCCTAAATTTCAAAATCATTTTCATTTTTCAAATTTTATAAAATGAACACTATGTACTTTGCTTGAAGACATTGTTGCACCATTTATGTGCAAAGAATAGCGTCAAACAAAAGCATTACATTTTCCTAAAACCAATCAAACAGTAAATGAAGCCAAATACATATTTCTACAGTAAAACAATAAAAATCAAATGACATGGTTTGGCTATAAGGTCAGTTTATACATTTTCACAATGCATTGTACGAAACCTTACAAAACAGCGTACGTAAACAAATCATTATGCAGTGAAAGTTAAGTAAAAATTTGGGTCAAACTAATCAAAATACAAAACGGAACATATTATATTATGTAAGCCGCACAATCCGTGCAGATTGGTTATATTATGTAAGCCGCACAATCCGTGCCGATTGGAAGCAAAAAATTTACATCATAATTGTTGAATTAAATTCGCATTGTTAGGTCCAAAAATGTTTAAAGACTTGCCCGGTTATTCTTTCACTTATACTTTCAATGTTTAAATTTTCAAAGAACAAAATATCCTTAGAAGTATTCAACAATCTCGACCTCCTTCTAACCCGTCGGGCGAGCAAAACGGTTGTAAATGTTTGTGTGTCGTAAATTTTCGCTTGCAAAATTCAACACACCACCGTTGCACTGTTTACAAATGCCGGCCCAAGTTATGCTCAGCAAATCCGGCATATGCGTCAGACAGCAACAAAAAAGCACTGAGCAATTCATCGTTACGGCGCAAATCAGCATCCAGTGTTGGAAACAGTGAAGGGCCGATATCGTTGTGAGACGGATCTCTCAAAGGTTTGTCCCAGTTTGACCGAATTTCTTTAGGATCCTGAAGCAACAAACAATACATTGCAATGATATATTTTAATCACCACAAGCTATAATTTTAAAGTACTGTTCCAGGATGAATAAATTATAATATGCGTTGTGGCTTAAGGAGGAATTTATATTGTTGGAACACTAACTTGGTGAAAGTGGGTGCTGAAAATAATCCGTAAAATGATAATCACAAATTTGAAAGTGTGATATATGTGTATCTCACTGCTGTTCCCATTGTATGCGCTCCAGCTCACTGACGTAAAACATAATAACATGGATTATAAACTAACCGGATCTGTTTGAACAGCCGTTGATCGCCGTTCAAGAGACATGCCGCATCGATCTGAACCGCAGTAATCTTGTTGTGGAGTGTTTTTCGGGGTTACACTGGTTTCTAGCGAATTAGAACATGCCGATGGTAGTTTTGGACTAGACGTCGGACTGCTGCTAAATATTACGCGTAACAAATCATTGCATTCGTCGCTAAAAAAGAAACACATGCTACACAACCAAAGTATAACGCAGCAAAATTCAGTAAACAGCCTTAGTACAACTGTACTGTGAACCGGAAAATGAAAATACTGTTCTGGGCATTCACAGTGTCCAGGCGGAATAGAGGATGTTAGACAAGCGGGCTTCCGTTGGTGTGCGCAAGGGAAAATTTTAACCGAAAGAGACAGCTGAGACATGAAACTCTATGCAACGCACGAAATATATTTCGACATTGCGCTGTGTTGTAGGATCCCCACCAGTCTAGTAGAGAACTCTGAGCTGAGCGTTCTGAAACAAATATAACACAAGAAGTCATTTATAAATCTTACCCTGAGAGATGATCCAAAACTGATTTGACATCATTCGCCGCCATCTTTAAGCAAGAAATCACACCGACTTGAGAAACTTTCTGAGTTGCGGCAACACTATTGGCACTCAAAGGCTTGTCCAAAGCGATTGCTATTGCTCGCCAATCATGTCGTGCACCTGGCAATTCCTTGGTAATGCGAAATTGTGCAGAAGCACCAAGAAGGGCCGATGATTTGCTAGGATTAGCATTAAAATAATTTTTGCTGCTTCCATCTTTGCTCAACTCTGCAGTTTCGAATAATTTACCTTGTTCGTCATTAGGTATGAGCGCAAGCGGAAATAGTACGTACCCGTAGAACGGAACCAATGCATAACCATACCCTGAGGTGTAGTTCACTTTTGTGATAAATCCTGCGACACAGACGATATCGGACAATGGGCGAATTTTTGCTGCTTTGAAATGAAATGAGAGATCGCTGGGTATATGTTCGACTTCACAGAGCTGAAACTACAGTTTCACACAACACTTGATTACTTAAAACCAAAGCACAATAACCAAAACAACGAACATCTGAACAGCAATTAACGCAACACTTTGCCAAAACGGTGTCAAACAAAATTATCAATAATCTCTTCAATGTCTTGTAATATTCAGAGAGTATTTTACACTTTAATCAGATATTCGAAAGTGCACTATCGGGGCAAAATTCAATCAACTTAACAAGATTAGAAGAATAATGACTGATATTCTCCACTGCGTATAGCACCTATCACCAGTTAGCTATAAATTTTCAAACTGACGTAATCTTGCAGTTAAGGAATTCAAACAAACATAGGACAAATGAAATGCGAATCGCTTCGTTGGTTGTGTGGGTTCGCTACGCCCGCGTGGAGTTCGGGGACCTGAACCGCGAGCCCCCTTGGTTGCCAGCCGTGCACGAAGATGTGTTTGACATCCAAAAAGTAACATTTTTAAGGTTATAAATACGATTCCGGTGCTTAACCCGACGGCAAATCGAGTTAGAGGGGTTTTCGCCGAGTGGATCCTCAGTTGCGAATCCTCAGGTTCATAAACTGCCACCAAGCTTGTGATACGTTTTACAGTCATCTAACAGCATATTATATAAACTGACCTCAAATTCAACCGTTTGGCCAACTTCTAAAACCAATCGAAGATCAAAATCGTTTGAGTTATTTAAAGGTTCATCGGAACTTCTGTTTGTACCAGAGACGCTATAGGCGTCAAACTGTATCAAATCACATAAATTTGGTGACCGCAAAAATCCTTCGGAGCGTGTAAGTGAACATATTATGCCAAAAACAGATCTTGGATTGTTCTCAGGAACATTCCATATCTCGTCCTTTTCAGTGTTCATGCAAGGATCGCTTTCCTCACACCGCTGACTGGCCTACAAAGTGAACAAAGATCAAAAATATTTCTATACACACAACACGCATTTTGATAAAGCTTCAATTTAGTGTTAGACATTTAGCGTCAGAATGATATTAAGTATAAGCCTAGCCTGCCTATTTATCAAAAAAGTCACACTCCAATTCTAATATCACTTAAATTAATTGCAATGTTGTTATCATCACGGCTAACACTTAAACAGCATAAATTTTTCCTTCAACAAAGTTAAATTAATATTGAAATAAATATATTTTCATCAAATAAAAAATTTCCAAAAGCAGCAGTCAGAAAGATTTCGTTAGATCTGCATGAGAACATTCTTATTAGTAAATCTTAAACTTTCAATTATTCCAAAATACGAGTACCGACATACTTAACAGGTTTCGTTAGCTGCACAAACGTACTTTTTCAATTTCTACTTCCACTTCTCCTTCATCAGAATCATCATTATCATCTTGAGTTTGTACATGCGTAGCAATGTATCGATCATCAACTATGACAAATTTAAACGACACAACGTCTGATACGCGATAATAGTTTGCCAAATTGTCTCCACGAACCAAACAGCCATTACGTTTGGTTTCCGGAACAATGTAAACCTGTAATTAATAATATTGTACAATGATAGTAAACACACATACCAGAAATTATACCTCCTAGAACCTTCACAAACCATTTGGCTGCATCGCAAATTACAAGACCTAAAATTCCTGTGGTCTCAACCACTGGCTGCAGCTCAGTTCCTGAACCTCGAACTATGACGATCGCTTGCAGCTATAACAACAACAACAACAACAACAACAACAACAACAACAACAACAACAACAACAACAACAACAACAACAACAACAACAACAACAACAAGACCTAAAATTACCTACTGAACAGTGTACAAAATGGAGCTTAAAACCACATTTTAACTGAAATGAAACTGGATAGTGAAAAATAACGAGTAACTTCTGACTTAACATATAATTTCAAACGTATGCTTTTCCAAGATTGTCCACTGTATTTGCAAAAAAATATGGCAATTAACCGCTTAAATTGACTGATAAACAAACTGCTATTTTTACGCACTTTGCATTTAATTTTTATGCGTAATGTGGCTGAGTTGTGTAAACTCGCTGGCAGTGTTGAACCGATACATCGATACTGGCATCGGAATTATACAGTCAAATTCCAATTTAGTTTTTGTTAGCGTAAAATATCAAGCACATTTTCTATGCTGCGTTACCTTTGTCACTCCGTTAAGACTAGTTACAATCGTTCCTTCATAGGCGCTAACAGATGATATAACACCTCGGCCAGAAGTTTCGGGACCTGACAATAAAAATACAGCATTTTAACTTATATAAAGACATCGTTACAAATTATACCGAAAGGTATGGTTGTATTGCAAGATTTATGTAGTCGGTAAAACAACACCGGTCCCGTTTACCTTTATGGTTTCATGAAATATTTGGTCAGAAAACATACTGGACTGCATGGTGAGTTCCACGCCTAATTCAAACGCAGAACATATACTGAACGTTCTAAAAATAACGCATGGCGAAATTTGTCATTTTAAACAAACTACTACCACCATCAGCACACTAACTACAACACTGTGTGTACTTGTACAGTAAAACCTCAACTACAGTACTTGAGCTCACTTAGCAAATTGTTTCCGCTCATCATCATCATGGCAGTCACGGGAAGCATTAACTAATCTGCACACAAAATTTTGTCGACGGCCCTTGAAATTTAATAATTGCTTTAAACACTTGGTTCACCGGTCAGCGGTGTTTCGAAACGCGATACAGCGATCAAAATCGCGTTCGTAACACAATAGCTAATTCCATACTAGCTTTCAGTGAGTACCGATAGCTTATCAAAATACAAAGTCAGATTTATTAATACCTGCTAACTCAAGAATTTTACACAATTCCGATTTTTTGGCTTCTGCGTTCGATGGCTAAAATACAAACAAACATAGATACATATTACAGTAGAAGCAATACGTAGAAGAAACATATGTTATCTCACCTGTTTGATTCTAATGCGTTGTTTGGTATACGAAAATGACCATATGGTGTCGCACAAACCAAATTCGCTCATATATAGAACAGGGCCGGATCGTTTTTCTGCGAGACTATAATAGAGTCAGTTTGAGCTTTAGACTCACTTTACTTTTTTGAGTAGGCTTAGGCTTGGCTTATAATTAGGCTTAGGAATATGCTTACTACTGTTCCGGTTCTGTTCTATACATGGGCCAACCAAATTTTAGTGAATATTTTTGCTTAAATAATTTATGTATAGTGCCAGCCGAATTATTATTATAAATTATTATTATTATTTTTATTTTTATTCTTATAACTATTATTATTATCATCACTGTTGTTATTATTATAATAGCCATTTCCATTATTACAAACCTTATCACTAGAATCCAGCGAACACCAGTCGAATGACTGCCGTAGAATTTCAAGCTCATCTTTTGAAAGTACCATAGGCAGTGAATCGCCATCAGTATTTGTTATACAACCGCTCTGACTAGCGCACGAACTGACGTCAGGTTTTGAGAATGGGATGCCGACATAGCTACCAGATTTGAGATCAATGAGATGTACCTAGAAAAACCACGATGCTAAGAAATATTTCAAATGATATGACAGAATTGGGCTTGCTTTTAAGCACCGATTATAGTACACGACTAAAATATTTAATACTCCAATCTAAACGTGAAGCACTCAGAAACAAAGAAAATTGTTGCGCGATATGATTCTGAAAATGTAAGCGTTGCACATATTGAGCCCGGGCTAATCAATGCTAAACCGGTACAATGATGTAGAATATACACTCTTTGCAAAATTAGAATACATTGTGGAAGCAAAACGCAATTATTTTATGAAAAAGTTAACATTATTCTAAGGAGCGTTAGGGATCATCACGTGCACGTCATAAAAAATGAATACAAACGACGCTTAAATAACAAGACGTGTGAGTGAAGACCGGGGTATGACATGACAGTCGGTTACGAACACAACAACAATCGACATCCGGTCCCGGTTTTATAAGTTACCGGATATGTACCGCTGAATTAATAAGAAAATTACAAAGTAGTGATATATTGATAGAGGTGTTCAAAACTAAGTACGCCCGACAACACATTTACTACCAAAACCGTTGCAATCTAAATCGCTACTCAATAAAGCATGATTAGCGTTTATATTCATCGAAATGTGCAACTAATATCCGGCTCCGGTAGGAAAGCTTACTCTCCGGTTCCGGCTCACGTTTTTGGTATTTGGTCGCACCCTGATAAATACCTGATACGGTTCGTGTCTATTTCTGAAATGACATATTAATTGATCTTCTTCCATACTGTACAACGTCTTGCAAAAGTTGACGACATTTTCACGGTTGAGCAATTCTTTTTCGACACCTAAACGTAACAATCACACTTTAGATTTCACTAATATTACAATGCAATACGCTATTAAAATGCTTGAATAGATATTAGGATGACGGAAGACTTTGTTGGAATCGTTTCATAAAAGGCAGCCGTAATTTCGCCTGAACATGCAGCAAAAATGACATCCCTGACAAGCCTTGCAAGCGACAGTTATTCAATAGGTTAGCGTATTGTGAAATACTTTTGCCACTTAGCATATAGCATTTAAATGAACTACGGAATTGGGAATTTGAGCTTGACAACATCAACACTACCCTATTATCAGGGTGCAATCGCAATTCCGATTCCGTTGTTTTCGGTAAGTTAACTTATCAATAATTGATTGTAGTTAAGCTTTACAGAGATAAAAAGAATGACAATTTGTTCATGAGACGTTTTTGCTAATTGTTGCCAGCAAAACAAACACCTTAAATCAATATTTTACTTGTTAATACAAATTATTTGTCTGTATATATTTTGGCATGTAGTTCCGCCCAATGTCCACTAGTATAAACGTTAAGAAATCACTAGAACACCTTTTAATGCAATAGGCGCTATAAAGTCAAGAAAATAGGGTGTCACAATACTTGTCGTGGGGCGCCGCTCATCGCCGTGCCTCATCGTCCGTCACCGTGCGGTATCGTACGTGAGACGATGAAGGACGGCGCCGGATGGCAGTAAAATTGAAAAGTATAGCGCTACGTTAAGTATTGCAAAATTTAAATGTGGTAACATGAAATGAAGCAAAACCTAACACGATGCAATTTACAAATCTCACTTACCATAACAACAACACTGCAGCGCAAACGGTGGATCGAGACCGAACTCCAGCAACAGTGGTTTAATCATATAAAAAGGCACGATAACCTTATTTCCATAATCGACAAAAAGTAGCAACACGTCTTTCGCTCGAATTTCTTCAATCTCTCCACGGTACCAATAGCCATCTTCCTTCCACCTTCAAAAATACATTTCAACACCGTTCTCGGTATGAAAAATTTACAGCCATGTTATTTATTAATAGAAACAACTCAAAACGATAAACTGGTGCAATTTCGCATGTAAGCGACGTCAAATTTACACGTGCAAGTTAGTTTTGCAATGAAAATTTTGCAGTTGCAATTTGCCGCTGCAAACGTCTGTAATGTGTGTTTGAACAAAAGTTGCTGCTGCACTCAGCAACTGCAAGGTCTCACTGCAAAACCGTGTACACGTACATGTTGAAGCTGCAAACAGGTTGGCAACAAAATTTGGCTTTCGGGTTTGGCATAAATAGGCGGTTCAGATTCGGTTGTTAAAAAACCGAATCCAACAATGTTCGGCAATATATGCTTACTTTTTTTCCAATTAAAGCGGTTTTCAAGTCGATATTCTTACTGGCACGTAATTTTTTTGTTTAGCGCTATGGAACTATTTTTGACGCAGTACTAGAATTTGTGGCACAAGATATGGTGCATGCTGAAAAATGAAAAACACCTCTTTCAACAGCAGTTTTGCTTCCTGGTGTTTATACCTCTTGATAGGTTCAAAAGAAACCAGTTTTGTTACGACATACACTACTGAAAAAGCATATTATTCTTAATATTAATCATATTACCCACTACGTTTCACGAGATAACAACGAAAACAGTTCTAACAAAAGAAATACAAGCAAACAAGCTTCGTACCGTGTAACACAAGCAACGCCAATTCTGATCTTCTCACGAGGCAGTGGCTCAAAATCATCTGTGTACAAATCAGACACCCTAAATTATATCAACCAATAGCTCTACAGACACAATCACATTTCATGACAAACACGGTTCTAAACACATTTGATAATTATATACTAAAACGTAAATATACAATATCAGAAATTATTACGGAGGTATACAAATGTCAAACCAGTTCTAACATCTTATTCAATCTTTTTACTCTTTCAATATGACTTGTTAAACAACCACAGAAAGTTAACTTGCGCCAAAATAATTAGCAAAACACAAAACAAACCTCTGGCTAAGCTCTAACGCAGCGCACGAATCGTGTTGAAATTGTATATGAAACTCGACAGGGTCGGTAACCGATGTTACAACCACCTTTGCACGCTCGTACGGTATCCCTGACCTTCTCTTGTAGCGGTAACACACAACACCATCCGTATCAAACTAAAGCTAACGAAAACATGATTTTCATTTCTCGGCTTGCCGTAGTAATCGCTAGAAATATTTTCGTTCCGTATTTTCACAGGATTTTGCCGCAAAAATTCTAAACTGCATATAATTGCACAAAATTTTCATACTATTTTTTGACACACTTGATAACATAAACGTAACACACATTTCTGTGAGCATAAATCATCGTAATATCAGATATTTTAATTGAATGGCTGATATGCAATACAACATCCGTAACCGCTTTGACATTAGACTTCCCTATTCCAGCTCAACTAAATTCAAGCACCTTTTTCCATTACAAACAAAAATTTTGAACACCACCTAACAGTCAGGCCAAAACTGACACTACATTCTAGTTAAACAAAACAACGCTCACATGATTGGCAGTTGACGCGGTAGCACCTTCAATTTTCTCGGTTGATGCTAGAAAATCAACAGCGGCAGTGTTGTTCAAAGACACATGTGACGTCGAGGTAGAACAGTTATTATCTTTGGTCGCAGGCGATGACAGTTCATCACTTAAACCTGAGCTTTTCGAATCTGTTGTACAAACAGTTGTTGTAGTAGAGTGTTTTGCTATTGCACCAGATTGCTCCAAATCCTATAACAATAATTTACATCTGATTAGACGCTTAACACCATGATGAAACTATACACAAGTGAAACCGGCACGATAAAACGACATCCGCCCTTCCAAAATTTACCACAGCCATGACTCATGGTTCAAATAATTTTTTTATTTTTTATAAATATTTTGGCAACAGAGGTACGCATCGCATACCTCTATATAGAACAGATTATATAGATCAGAATTTTGCTGTTACACTAGCATACACCTAGCACCCTGGTTCAAACGGTACTTATTCAGATTCACTAAATGGTAACCGGCAATTAAATGGTAACTCAACCCGCCTAGACTTTGAATTTTCAATCTTGGAAAATGGCAGTGCTACCATAAACACAACAATGTTACTTAGAAACTAACCTTAATCGATGAACCATCGTCTTTACTTTGTAATATATCAAGCTGCTGTTGAATTTCAACGTTCTCAAAACCACACGGCGTTTCGTTCTAAAATAAAACACAAATACTAAATATGGATAAGACAATAAATATTCTACCACAGCCACAAAACATCGAACAGCAATTTCCATTAAGCAACGACTAAAACATTAAAAGAGCCAGTTTACAACTGAATATAAACACAAAACTTACATCCACTACCGAAAACATAGAACTGTCATACTAACAGCAGCCAATATGAAGTGTGTACGAGTTATTTAGGCTTTTGTATACTTCCCCGCGCATTTAAGGTTCACGTTTGAATACCTGCTTAATTCTACGCATAGGTATGCCGTGTTCATTAGCGAAGCGTATACTGAGATTATACAAGAGCCCTCGTTTACCTCTGCAGTACCATTGTCTTCACAAAATATTTTCTGTTTCGAGAACAGCGCATCCAGATTTTGCAACAACGCATCGTCTAGCGCGTTTTGCCGAATTTGAGAAGTCGCCATTAGTCGAAGACAACTGAACTTTTGCCACCGAAAAACGTGCGGATGCCAACTGACTAAGGGTTATCTAGTATATTCACAAAGCATATATTACGTATAGGATGTAACCGGAACTACAAAATACTCTAAAAACGGAACCGGAAAGTATAAACAAGGATATAATTAGGATCAAACGCTGCGCAATAACCGTTAGCAAAAAACAAAATTCAGTGCAATTTGACCTTATTCACCAATCCCACCATACGATTTTTCACAGCATTTTGCCATCAAACCTGTTAGCATGCAACGTTTTACTGCTTAAACAATTAAAACTTTAAAAAAAATCTTTCTAAATTTTAGATTTACCTAATGTCATGTTTTTACTAATTGTGCTAACAGAAAAAACCGCCAAAGAAGTTTAACATTAACTATCAAACTGAAAATTATCAACACCGAAAATAAAGAAAAATCAGGTTAACAATATATCGGATTTTAATACCGGAACCGGATTGAGAAAAATACCAAATTTTCCTGCCGGAACGGAAATTTTGGTTGTATCTTAATTATGGGAAATACAATTAAAGCAGGGTGCAACCGGATTTACAATTTACCGGAAACGAAATTTAACAAATTACCGCAAACGGAAAACGAAAATGAAATTACATACCACCTAAAGAAAAAAAATCATTTTAATTTTCTTTTTTGCATAACTATAAGTGAAATACACCTTAGTTGAAGATGTATTCACTTCATCTGCTGTATTTTAGATTTTCATAATCCACGGAAGCGCAAACTACTTTTGATGGTTTATTTTCGGCGATTGTCAAGGTTTATATACTACACAGGGTATAACCGGATATCCGTTACCATCTAAATTTTTATCGTTATGTTTTATGAAAATAGTTTAATTTCCACCGACCAAAATTTAATACCGGAATTTTCAATTCCGCTAAAAAATTTACCGGAACCGGGAGGTCAAAAATTGCCGGAACTGGAATTCCGGTTCCACCCTGAATTAATCCGACGTTATTTTCTAATTTTGTAAAAGAATCAAACTTACATAAAATATTAAACCTACCACAGCTTAATACTAGTATTGAAAAATGGAAGTTATTCATGTGAGTATAATCAGTGACGATGTTAAAAGAACACAAACGTCGGCAAAAGTTTTACGAAACAGCTGAGATTTTTGAGAATAATTTAACCAAAAGTTCCAATAATTTCTTTATGTACTGAATATCTCCAGTTTTATAAAAGTTGTGACAGCTATTACCATTGTATAAAATACAGGTTTCGAACGTTTAGGCTGCCACGGTTCCTCAAAAAAGCCCAAAAACAAAATTTTGATACAATTATTGTAGCCAAATTCATCAAAATAAATCTAAATTTGGCTCGCCTCTGGCAAATAGTCAACCACCGTCAAACAAGACATAAATGGAGGTTCGCGTCCGGTAGAATTTTTGTTGAAAATTCAGACAATTTCGTACTTTCTTAAAAATTATGTTCGTCAGTGCGTTTGTTTGCTAGTTTCGGGTAATTTTGAAACAAACCTGCCGAAATTAAAATATGCGGTTTGCCGATACCTAAAATTGGCAGATTGAACGTCCTGGTTGTACCTGCCGTTAAACAGACAAGGGCCAATGTTCAGAGCAGGGCCGTAACAGTAGTACAAGCTATTTCTAAGCCTACGCGTAAAAATAGACTTAAGTTTACTCTATGCAGTCTCACAGAAAAACGTAGTTTAGTGCAATAAATTGCACTTTGAACGATGAATTGCATGCAAACAACACAAACGCTCATTTGGGCAACATCACACCAATATAAACACGACGAAGTAAAAACTTTATTTTCACAAATAATATCTACAAATTGATATACAACGCAACTAGCCTAGACTATGAACACGACAAATTATTTACATTTCGACCTGATCACAATACGAAGATTTCGCTGGGCATCCTAAAAAAATTTTGTAATTTCTTTATGAATTTATGTTTATTTTACACGTTTGGTAATTAAATACCACAAAACTACAGTTCTAGTGAATATTACAAAGTTTGCCATAGTACAGATTGCTCACAAAGCTGATTATTTTACTGTTTTTATAACTGTTTTAGAAGCCGTAAACCCAAAACCGCTTCTTTTATATGAGATATTTTTCCACCGAAACAAATTTTCTAAAATTATCCAAAATAACTTAAAACATTCAACTAAAAGTTAACATAAATGCACCTAATAGCTAGTTTGTTTATAAATAAGATACGCCAGGCACCATTGACTGCTTTCCACCATAGAAAATTTTCCAAACTGCGGCGAAAACGAGAACCTGTGGCGCTATCTGAAAACAAAAAATATTAACGGCCTGTACGGTGAAATACATTTTGTTAACCGTGTTGGCCCATGGTATGCTGAGGGCCGTCCCGTTGTCCCGGGACAACAAGCAAAAGTGCAGCAAGACAGCGGGGCAACCGGGACAGTGGGGCAGACGCGACAACGGGATAGCTGGGACAACGGGACTGCTGGGACACCGTGACAGCTAAGACAACGGGACAGGTGGGACAACGGGACATCTGGGGCAACGGGACAGCCGAGACAACGGGACAGCCCGGACCGTGGGACAGCTGGTACAGTGGGGACAGCTGTGACAGTGGGTACATTGGTGACAGCTGAGAATGTTGGACAGCAGAGACAGCGGAACCACGGGGCTAAGCTGAAACCTAAGCCGTAAGCCTAAGCATAAACCAAAATGTAAGCCTACGCATTGGCCAAGCCTAAGCCTACGCTCTAGGTCTAAGCCAAAGCATTGAAGCCTGAACCTAACCAAAAGCCAAAACCTGAGCCTAAGCGTAAGTCTAAGTCTAAGCCTTACTCGAAGTCCTAAGAATAGCCTACGCCTAGATTGCACCTAAAGGCACAGGGCTAACCCCTTTATTACGTATTACACAGAAATACGTAAATACTTACATACATAAATTTTAAAACGAAGATTTGGCATGACCATATAAAAATATAAGTATATGTACATATGCACATACACATTAAAGCATCCTGTTTGTTGTCCCGGGACAGCAGAACGTCCCTCATTGTAACATGGGCCAACGTGTTTATTTGCCACCGTCAAGTTTAGAAACAAAAATGCGGTGCATATTACATTCCGTCACAAGCTGATTTCCAGTTACTGCTATATAATTAATAGTTCAAAAATATTAAAGATTTGCTCTTTGAACAGCAAACTGCAGCAATAAATTCGGTGCGAGTATTGACTGCAAATGTTAAGCTTTTGAGTTCTTGCACACTCCCACCAAATGCTTAGACTACTTAATCCAATAAACATGCAACACTATGTAACTTGGGCCCAGATCTGAAAGTTACGGTAAGAGGGTATAATTTTTTAATTAATGTTCTCGACACAACACATTTTAAAATATTTCACTTAAACTTGTTCCCTATTCCTCTTTGACATTTTTAAGTGTACCTTTAAAACGTTGGGAACAGCTCCGTGAAAAAAACCAAACCATCCATTCTTCTTGTAAATCTGCACAATCAAATCTCCCAAACCGTTGAACTTCACATCCACCAAGCCATTTTTGGGCAACACAGCACTTGAAGCCTGCAATCCATATCATAAAAGACGTACTTGATTATTATTATTATTATTATTATTATTATTATTATTATTATTATTATTATTATTATTATTATTATTATTATTATTGTTATTATTATTATTATTATTATTATTATTACTATTATTACTATTAATTATTATTACAATAGGAAAAACTCGGGTGCAAAAATTAAGTTGCCCCGAACCTGAATATCCCCACATCTGTTGTTTGTCTAAGCTAAGTTCACAGTTCAATACAAATCAATATACGCAGCAAAGCTATGACATGAGCGCAACAAACTACAGCTGAAAGCGACAATTTGCTTGGAATCGAAATCTACTTTCGAAGGTTTATTTTGGGTGATTGTTCAGGTTTATCTAATGTGCTATTCAAATCTGTTTTATTTTATCGTCATTTTAAGTGAGATGCATAATTTTCACCTACCAAAATTTCACACTTCCTGCAAAAATTTACCGGAACCGGAAGATGAAAAATGCTGGAAACGGAATTCCGGTTGCACCCTGGTCGACTCCTTTTCCCATTTTTTGGGGGCTTGCTCCACGTTGAACCTGAAGGAAAACTTATGGGCTACTGAAGAGTAGGAGATGGCTATTCCCCCAGGTTCCAATGGTGCATTGTTATACACGGTTAGACCAAAAGGGCGGCAACTTGGCTGCGAGGGGGCTTTACCCTCCAACAGGAGCCCAGTTAAATGTCACCTTAACGATTTATTAAGGATATGACACAGCGATGAGTAGTATTCAATAAACAACGAATACACAATGCACAAACTATTATTGATTATTATACATCAACAGAAAACTGTCAATAAATAAACCATAAAAATATAATGTCCCACAATACTATAAGTTTGGCATACCATTAACTTCTTGCGTATAACATCAAAAGGTAGAGACGCAACCGTTGCAATACCCACTGCAGTCATCGGCCAAACATACGATTCAAAATATATAAACGAAGGCGCGCCTCGTTTACGGTACGGCAAATTGTTTACAAAATCAACGCATAGGAATAACAATGCACTGTATGTTGCAGAACCTGAAACAACTGACCCATTACAAAATTGTATAAATGCAGAAAGCGGAAACACAAATTCAATCTTCAGTATGCAAACAGGTTATTTTTCAATTAGAGCTTCGACCGATATTAAATACCGGATTTATAATGGATTTCGTAGTAATAACCATAAATAATGAATTATCACAACACTGGTGTGCACTACTCACATACGTAAAATTTATTCAGTGCTGACTCGTTCTGTGAAAATTTAACCTCATAGAACAAACGCTAGTGTATGCCGTGCAGCGACCCAACAAACTTAGGCAATAAATAAATGCAAAATTTTCAACTTAAAAGACGAATGTTCTGCTTCTGTTACGATAACTTGTAGTTTCCCGTAAAAATGCTGATCTGATGGATTTTTGAATTTAACCAGACACAACAATACCGCCAGTGTACTCCGTTTAACAGTAGCAATGTTAATTTTGAACACTTGGTAATTTGACATAAAACGACAAATGCGAAGATCAAAACAACTAAAACCTTCAAATGTAAATAGTTGCAAAATCAACGACTATGCCAAAATATGATCCTCAAGATACGGTTTGTGGCAAAGCGTGGAAGTCAAGTCACATGTAGCTTTAAAAACATAGTTTTCACTTACCCATTAGAGAAGGAATTAACCCTCGATATAGTCCTTTTACAACACCTTCGTCACGTAAAATCTTTGCAAACGCGTCAGCCGTATCTGTGTACCATGACCGTGAGCTTTCAATAGGATTTACAGTGAGGCGAGTTTTTACGACGTCAAATGGGTGCGTCAATAAAGTGGCAGCAGAGCCCGAAATAGCCCCTAAAAGTCCAGACAGCATGATTTACCAATGTTGTGACAGGAGCAAAAGATTATATAAAAACAGTAACCGAAGCTGCCTACTAAGCCTGGTAAAACAATTTAGCACTACATCAAACCAGAGACTCAATTTGTATTCAAGAATCACGCGAACTCTCGATTTTACTGAATCCGAATCCATTGGGATTTTGCTAAATCCGATTCCAAACCTTCACTTTGAAAAATCCCATCATTTATATATAAGTAAATTTATAAAACTAAAACTGTAGACGTTTGACATGTCAGCTTAGCAAACCTGAGGTTCGAACAGCAAGCGCTAAAACTTTTCGAAACATGATTCAGACTGGCCTGTTTCCGCACCTTGCTTGTTTCGGCTTTTTCGAAACCGAATCCGAACGTTCACGATTTACGAGGTCTGAAACCGAATCCGAACCGAACATTTATTGCCACGCAGTTTCATCAGCAAATTTTTTACAGAATTTATTTAACAAATGCGGTCACTTATATGAAGTTTCAAAATATAAACAAGATCGACAGACATTTTTTCAAACATTGTTGTGGCGTTCTTAAAAACCCGGGGAAACTACTGTTGAAAGGTGAATAATCATAGTACACTGCAGTTCTCAATTCAACTCAAATTAAAATTCTACATAACCGAGTTCTGCTTTCCGTTACGTACATGCCAAATACGCACACAGACTCAATAAACCATACCAACTTTGTTTTTCAAATTTCATTTGTCATTACACATTGACAAATACAGATCAGGAACCTTTTCTTAAAATTAAAACAAGTTCAACTAGATTCAAAGACAAAAATATATATGGGACATTCAATATGTTAGACATGAGCTCTACCCGACAGTAAACCAAACCAGCAGCAGTTAGTATACCGACCATCGTACGGTCACCAGTCACAAACAAGAATTAAATATGTGCACACACTTTTAAATACGTACATCTGTACCTGCTGTATATATAATACCGAGAGACCACACATCCGGAAGCCGTAAATCGGGTTTTCTTTTAACCAACCTCGCAACAATCGCGTCATATACAGCTACTTGAGTGGCAGTAAATGGAACTAACCTAATACAAGCGGTGGCGTTTCCTTAAAACAGTTTTGTAATATATTTATATATAAGGGAGCAACCGGATATCAGGTTCCGGTTTAGATCGTGCAAGCTACCGATATCCGTATTGTAGTAACATGTTAAATCAAACCTCATGCCATGTAACTTGGTACATGAAACATAATATTTATTTGAACTGCATTCAGTTTAAACTTTACATATATATAAAGAATTGAATTAGACAAAGTGAAATTGCGTTACGATATTTACGTAGAACGGCAAAATTTGTTTCTGTCTAAGCTTCCAGTTTCTTGTATAAATACCCAAAAATGCAGTTAAAGGTAGTACGTATATACGTCCACGTATTTATTCATTCATTAAGAAATGTTTAAAAATGTTCAATTCATTCATTCAATGGGAAATGTAGCAAAATGTTCACCTCTATAAAATGAACGAATGCCGCCAGTTTCTTTTAGTTGATGGTAATGCTTCATTAATCCACGACGGCTTCCAACTACTCCGACCTGATTATGTATTTTCATTACGCTAAGAGGAGCAACAAGTGATCGTCCAAGTACAGCAGCGCCCGAACAAATACCAGCCTTCAGAATACTATCATAAACGCCCAAAGCCCGATTTTCGGGCATGGTGAGCGCTGCGAATTACTTACAACGTACAACAATTTCTAAAATTCAGTGCTATATTATATATACCTATTCACAGATAAAGTTCAACCTGTTATGTAAAAAAAATAAAAATAAGCGCGAAACTTTTCTGCACGAACAATGCTCGATCATCCATCTAGAGTCAGCCCTGCGTCTACCTAGGAAGATATCATTAGTTCACTGCAGTCGTTGTGTTTAGCACCTATACCAATTATAATGGATTTTCGAATTGGCGTCGGGTGGGATCCCAGTGCGCATTCTATATCACTCTGGTGCTTACTCTGGGCTTCGAACTTATACTAGCTATATCTTTATCTTCTGATCAACCCTTAACTGTGTAAATATGCTTATTAACAAATACGGCATTCTCTGATTTAAAACCTTTCGCTAACTGTTTATACGTTGCCGATGAAATTCAGTGTTCAGCTATGGGCTTTGTCGCTATGCCTATAGCGGTATACATTAAACATTCAGCTACCCATATGGATTCCGACATAAAATAAAGTTTTACATAGCTAGGTCATCTATGTATTCACCTACACGTGTGGGTGGAGATTCAGGCCAACATAAAACTAGTAGCAAAATTTTGGATTCGAAATGCTTCATTTTGGTTTTTCGTAGCTGTTGAGTTTTGTGAGTAAAAGAAAATATTCTGCGACTTGCCATAGGAACACTATTTCAGCAAGTTTTTAAGAAGCTTGTGGAAGTAGTAATGTTTTGCACTCAAATGCAGTGTGTGTACAATTTC